>JASAOE010000295.1:0-25000 GCA_029964075.1 Patiria pectinifera
TTCTTTTTTTTAAAGCAAATACCGGTGCAGTGTTCATGGGACTGATCTGGTTCTTCTCCTACGTTCCTTACTTCTTCATCGTGCAATACTACGAGTCCATGTCCCGAGGCCTTAAGATGACGTCATGCCTGTTGGCCAACACAGGAATGGCCATGGGCGCCTATCTCATTGGCTTGTATGAAGGAACAGGTATGTAACTGCAATTCATATTTTATTTTTAAAAAATCTTGATCCTCACTGCAGAGACAGTACTATTTTTTGCATTATGTATTAGGCCAAAAAAAAAAAATAAGTCGGTCTCTGGTCAGCACGCGCGTCGATTTTAAGCATGCGCGTCGATCTTTGTTTTTTTCAAAATGTTCCGCGGTAACTCCAACAGCGCCCTCTATTTCCGCACCTCATCATTTTTTTTTTACCAAAGAGCACCAAGGAATGTGGAAATTGCACCAAGGCAAATGATCGAAAGCACCAAGGCAAATCATGGAGGCCACCAATGTACAAGAGGACACCAAAAAAGCAAAATAGTACCCACCTTGTCTGTACAATCCAAGCTGAAGAAAAAAAAAAAAAGGAAAAAAAAAAAAAAAGCCGCGTGGCCACGTCAATTCCGGAACTTTGGTCTGACCAGAGACCGAATATTTTTTTTTTTGGCCTGACTTAATAATATTTTAATCGCCCTAAAATTGCTGTGTCAAAAAACTTTCATATTTCACTTGTTCTTCATTCCAACGTAGGCAAATAACATGTGCAAGCCCCTGTAAAATTGGTTGAGCCATGATCCAGGATTTCTAAGCTAAACACCAGCTCGAGTAAAAAGAACCCTCTGTTTATATTAACAACTCCCTGGAAGTATACAGCCTTGAGCAGGCAACACTCTTTCGAATAGTACCACGCAAAGGTATCCTCGACCCTCCATAATCTGTCCAGGTAAAGCTTGCAACGCGCGCGTTGTCACACACAAATTGAAGGTTAGTGCATAGAATTAGGACCGTGTAGCTATAGGGGGTCTGAGGATATATATGCACCAAACAATTCTTTTCAAATTTCATGGTGAATTTGGGTCATTTTTTATTCAGTAGAAAATTACTGATCATTTTTGCAAAGCTTCACACAAATACACTTCAGAAATCGTCAGTTTTTCCACTTTTGGGGATATTGTTTTCATTACCAAAAACCACAGTTTGAACCTTGAATACCTTGGCTACTCAAAAATACAATCAGTCTAAAATCGATTTTTGACATGATATTTTACGTAAATCCAGCTTATGTCATCGATTACTCAAAACAAGATTTTGGGTCACATTCCTCATTTAGCCTCAGTAGGTCGAATATAAGTTAGGGTAAAACCAAGATTTTTATTTCTTCTGTCAGGTGAAGGGATCCAGTGGAACAACATCAATCGCCCCGTTTCCGTGGACGACAACTTGTCCTTCCTCGACGTCCTTCTGATGTTCATTGTGGACATAGTCTGGTACCTCGTCTTCATGTGGTACGTGGAGGCAATCTTTCCCGGCAGCTATGGGGTACCACGGAAATGGTACTTCCCTTTCCAGGTATAAAATTTACAGAATTAAGCCACGTTCGAAATTATTTGAACAAATTAGAATTTGACAAATTGGGGAATCGCCAACATAGGGCTGGATAGCTCAGTCGGTAGAGCACCGGAACAGCAATTCGGAGGTGGCAGGTTCAAGCCCCGATCAAGTCAATTCCTTTGTTCAACTTTTCAGAAATTTAATGTTAACGTTCTTAATAGCAGTCGGATTAAAATTACTGTAATACTCGCATAGAAATGAATTTGAAAGCTAGAAATTAATGTTGGCAAGAGAAACAAACTAACCTGAATGTGCAGAAAACCTGCGCAGAAAACCTGAATGTGCAGAATAACAAATAAGTTGAGAGTCAATTCTGAAATACGATTTTTTTTTTATTATTAATTTTTTGGGGGGGGCCAGATATCTTATTGGTGCGGTCCTAAGGTGAAGCATGTTGACGACCAGTGGGATGAGCGACCTCTGACCTCTGGCGGCCGTAGCCAGTCCCCCTCCTTCTTTGAGCCCGACCCAAAGGGCTTACCTGCTGGGATCAAGATACAGAGCTTGACGAAGGTAAGGGCACGGTGGGGTTTAATAACCACCAATTCAGTGGAAAAAAAAGTGAAATTTGAAAGAATCTGTGCTGCAGTGTTGACTAGGATTTTTCAAGACCACACTAGTTATGGACTGGATTTAGATTTTATTCCTGTAATGCAGCCAATTGCGGGCAAGTGCAATTGATAAGCTGTGACGATAGAGGGCGGTATTTATAAGATCGATCAAATGCGATTTCGGGAACTTTGGTTCTCGCACCCAAGAAATTCAGAGCTAAAGCGTGCACACGTTAGCTAGCATTTGATACAGACACTACCAGTGAAACTCAATTTGTCAATATTTGTAAAATGACTCATCTTTTCATTTTTCCGCCATTGTCATTTGTAACAGAGAATCCTCCTGGCCAACCATCTTGGGATTAATCACCTTCTTTGTTGTCATCCCCTTTGACCCTCACCCATTGTCTTCATCCCCTTTGTTTCTTCTGTCTGCATAACTCTTCCCGTCAACCCCCCCCCTCCCCTTGATCTTTACGCACCTCCTGTGGGCCTTCCCCTGCCCCATCCCTCTTTTGTGTTTTCCTTCCACTCATGCAGGCTTGAGTATCTCCTACTTGTTTGCTTCTGTACTGTCTTATTTAGCTTTAAGAAAAGATCCAAAATGTTAGACCTTCTATTTTTTTTTGATCAATCACGATTTGTCATTAGGTCTTTGGCAAAGACAAAGTAGCGGTCAATAAACTGACCCTCAACATGTACGAGGGTCAGATCACAGCCTTGCTCGGCCACAACGGAGCCGGCAAGACCACCACCCTCTCCATGCTGACCGGGATGTTCCCTCCGTCCGACGGAACGGCCCTGGTCAACGATTTTGACATCCGGACCGAGATTGATGGAGTCCGACAGAGTTTGGGGTTGTGCCCCCAGCACGATGTGCTGTTTGAAAGGTTGACCGTTAGAGAACACCTCTACTTTTTTGCAAAGGTAAACATTTTTGTGATTTAATTTCTTAATTAAAAGGGAGATGACATTTGTGAGTTATAATCAGTGGGTTGGGTTCAATCCACCTGCTATTTTTTTGTTCTAATTAAGCCTCCTATGCAAACAAACATTCTGTGCAAAGCTGTCCTTTCAGTCAAAATCAGTCAAGTGACTGTTTAGTTTAGAGCTCCCAGCCAACATAAAGCAGGATTGACAGGTCGTGGCTGTTTATGTAACTTGATACAGCTATGCTTTGACTTTAAGTGATTGATAAGCCAGTTGTGCGTACCACTGTGACTAGTCACAGTGTTTGTTTGAAATGTGATCTGGCTGTTGGTGACTAGCCTGTGTAAAAGTCATGGCAGGGGAAGAGGATTGATTTTTTTTACAGATTAAGTTTGTTACTCATGATCAGTTGGTCAGGTTCAAATCCAGACCTCGGCTATTATTGTTAATTCAAGGGGATTAGGGACTTTTGGGGATTACTGACAATGTTTGTTACTCATGATCAGACGGTGGGGGTTCGAATCCAGATTTTGGCCATTTGTTGTGTTCACAGGAAAGCCTCTTCAGTGATGTGAGCTCAAGTATTTAAAGATGCAAACCCTGTGCTCTAAAAATGTTTAAAAAAATACTTTATTTCGATTTTGGGATGTCTGCAACCATCTGAAAAAGGGCTTTCATTTTGCACACACATGAACCCACCCTGCTAGATCTAAATTATTGTTTGGAAGCCAATAATTCAAATTTTGTGAAGAAATAATTCAACAATTTATTGCCAGTGGATTTTCGTCAATATCTTATTTTCTAGGGAAATAGCAATAGAAAAAGTATCTACTTTTGCGAGGTGGAACTTAAAAATAGCATGAGGAACGCATTTTTAATATCATTTTTTTTTGGAGGTTGTTATTTTTGTCTCTTATTTTTAGTTGAAGGGTTGTCCATCTTCAAGGGTCAAGGAAGAAGTTGAGAATTACATCACTGCCTTAGAGTTGGAGGATAAGAGAGATGCACAGGCTAGGCAGCTGTCGGGAGGTATGAAGCGCAAGCTGTGTGTCGGAATCGCGCTTATCTATGACTCCAAGGTAAGATGTCCTAATAGTGAATTAAAATCGATAACTTGCATTGATTTGAGATTGACTTGTGATATCTTATGATTGACGTGTGACTTGTGATGATGTGTTACGACTTGTGATGACTTTTGTGATTGAAGTATGGCGACATCATTACTGATTGACTTGTGATCAGTTGAGTGGACCTGTGATGAATCGATATTGGCTTGTGATTGACTTTTAGTTGACTTGCGATTGTTTTGTGCCGACTTGTGATTGACTTGTGATGATTCCTGAAAAATTTGTTAAGAGTTGTGACGTACTTGTGATGGCTTGCGATTGACGTGCAATTTTGCTTTTGATTGTCTTGCAATTAATATGCTACTCTAAGGTGGCTTGTGGTGACTTGTGATATTTTATAACTCATGATTGATTTGTGATGACTTTGTCGTAACTAATGATGACTTGTGATATCTTACGATTACTTATAATGATCTGTGTTGACTTCTGATGATCTGTGGTGACTTTTGATTGACCTACCTGTGATATTTTGTAATTGACTTGTTATTAAGTGTTGATTGACTTGTGATAGACTTGTGATATGTTGTGGTGACTTGCGATATACTTGTGATTGGCTTGTGATGGACAAGGGATGACTTGTGATAGACTTGTGATGACTGGTGATAGACTTGTGATGACTGGTGATAGACTTGTGATGACTGGAGATTGACATGGGATGGCTTGTGACAGACTTGTGATAAACTTGTGGTGACTTGCGATATACTTGTGATTGGCTTGTGATGGACAAGGGATGACTTGTGATGACTTGTGATAGACTTGAGATAGACTTGTGATGACTAGTGACAGACTTGTGGTGACTGGTGATAGACTTGTGATGACTGGAGATTGACATGGGATGGCTTGTGACAGACTTGTGATAAACTTGTGACGACTTGTGATAAACTTGTGACGACTTGTGATAAACTTGTGACGACTTGTGATAAACTTGTGGTGACTTGCGATATACTTGTGATTGGCTTGTGATGGACAAGGGGTGACTTGTGATAGACTTGTGATGACTGGAGATTGACATGGGATGGCTTGTGACAGACTTGTGATAAACTTGTGACGACTTGTGATTACCTTGTGATAGGCTTCTGATGATTTGTGATGACTCATGATAACCTGTAAGGCATGATTACAACTGTTACTGACAGGTGGTCATGTTAGATGAGCCCACCTCAGGTATGGACCCCTCGGCCCGTCGCTTCACCTGGGACCTGCTACAGCGCCACCGTCAGGGCCGCACCATCCTACTGACCACCCATCACATGGATGAAGCTGATCTGCTAGGAGACCGCATTGCCATCATGGCCAAGGGGGAGCTGCAATGCGTGGGGACATCACTCTTCTTGAAGAAGAAATATGGTGAATATTTAAGAACTCTTCGTAAAAGAGAGTGATAGAAAATCCTAACAAGAGCACTTGGGTCGATACAGTACACAATGCTCCCTCAACATTTATCAAGTTGTTAAACTTTCAGTTTAGGCTAGTGCATGTAAAGCTTGATCAGCGTATTTCAAAATCAAAATTTTGAATGTTCCATCAGTTCCTAGGTAAAATAATGGAACACTAGATTATTCAAAAATGCACTTCACAGCGTTGATATATCGTGATTCACAGATGAGGTTGCTCATAATATTGTATCTGCTGTTATATTTGTCAAAGAAAGGAACAAAATGTGGCATTGAATAGAATTGACTAAAAAAATGATTGTATTACTTCTTTATCAAGGTGTTGGTTATCACATGACCATCGCCAAGGCTCCGTCTTGCGACGTAGCGACCGTCTCGGCCCTGATCGCATCACACGTCCCCGGCATGCAGGAAGAGAGTAACGTAGGCACGGAGCTGTCGTATATCCTACCGGAGGAATCCGTGGGTCAGTTTGAGCAGCTCTTCACCGATCTTGAGACACGGAGAACGGAACTGGGCATCAACAGTTACGGAGCGTCGGTCACCACCATGGAAGAAGTGTTTCTCAAGTAAGCCTGTGGATTTTTATTTTTTTTTTTATTTTTTAGTAATTCTGTACAGTTGCATCTCGCGGCCATTTTACAAAAAGTGAAATTAAAGAGGAGAATGTGGCTTTCAGTTTTGGGCTGTTAATCACAAATTTTAGACATTCCTGCACGTTGATGATTCCACCTTTCCTTCAGTCTGATTACCCTTATTCCCGCCTGGCGGCAACACGTTTCGTCACGGCGCAGAATTTTTTTTTTTTTTCTACTATTGCAACCATTCATTTTTTTTTAGCGCCAACTAATACCAATCGTCTTAACAAGTTAAAGGTCGGGTTTATTTTGACAAGAACTCAACCTCAATGCCAGGTGGGTCGAAGCCATCACCCTGGGGCTGCAGAGTCATGCTTCCTCCGGCCTCGGTCGGTGGCTGTGGCTCGCTGACAGACATTTTCAGGCTTCTGTAGTTGCGGGTTTTCCAGTCATCCGATCTGACTTTCAGAAAACCTGAGGTTGTGTGTATACACGGCCTCTGTCCCTGACAGTTGTAGCTCAGCGTAACTTGATCCTGAAAAGTCAGTTGTGACTGTTCTGTGTCAACGCGAGGTCAACCCAAGGGCGGTTTAAGCAGCCAATGAACATTGTTTGAGTCTGGTACTGAATTTTGCTAATGTCATAATTTACGCAACAGTGTGTTATGCAATAGCAGAACCATAAAATTGGACCTATGCCATGTCTGGATCTATTGGCAACGGCTGTATATAACACGCACTCCAATGGAAGCCACTAGCCACCGCCACTTCCCATTGACTTGTGCGTTATTGTACGGTGTAGCCATGTGATTCGGACATGGCCCTAGTTTGCAGTGGTGTAATCAAGTACATCACAAGTCTGCTCAAAAGTACCAGAAGAGGAACACTAAAACTACACTTTGACAAAGTTCATTTGAAAGTCTTGGACGTGACTCGAGACTGGATGATTTCAACATTGACTTCAACATTGTCTGTTTGTCCACCCAGAGTCGACAAGGAAGAGGGCGACGAAGTTGCTGCTGAAAACGGCAAATTGGAGCCCAACGGTGGCACTAAAGCACATAGCCCTATCAACGGTGACGGTGCCACTAGCGTTGCACATGAGGCCAACAAAACTGCATTTGGAGCTGAAAATGGTTTGGACATCGAGCAGGGTCCATCAGATACACAGGGTAAGAAGATTCAAAGTTGGGAAAAATAACTTTTGAGGAAAATATTGCCATGATATCGCAGTTTGCCCAGATTTGAAAGAGGCCCTCTAGTGACTGCCCATGTCTCCACTTGTCTTCGCTGTGTCTCCCTTGTCTAAATATAACTGGAAGAACGTCTCTCTTCAATGTATATCGTAAAACTGCAATATCTCGACATTGTTTACCCCCAAACTGTCTCTTAAAAGAGATTTCTCTTGCATTGTTCAAAGCAAAGTTCTTATCTCATGCAAAATAAGAGCTGAAAATTATGTTAATCCATGTGTAAAGTGACGATAATATGTGACCGGCTCCAAAAAAAGGGTATTACGTCACCAAAAAAAGTGAAATTAAGTTATATACATTGCTCACAATGGGTGGGAATGGCACAAAGAAATCAGACCATGTCGGAGCTGGGGGTTGCTAGCATAAGACTTGCCCCGAATCACGTGATATAGTAACAGTCTCTTTGGTCGGGAGAATGCAAGGTAAACACGTGCAAAGCATTGGATTTAGTCGGCGTTCCAGATTTTATTCAATTTCAACTCGCAAATGGCTTGTTGTCACAGACCGTCCTTATTTATTTCAGTTATTGGTTGTTTTTCTCTTTTCACAGCCCTGATACTCATAGCCCAGCGCAACACCGGTGTGACACTGTACCTTCAACAATTCCGCGCCATGTTCCAGAAGCGCATGTACCACACCTGGCGCAACTTCTTAGTCATGGCTGTCCAGCTGCTGATCCCGCTCTTCATGACCGCCGTCGCGCTTATCGCCATCAAGACATTCCCTGCAATCGGCGAGTCCCCTCCTTTACCTGTGAACATCAGAACCTACGGAAAGACCGAAGTCCCCTACTTCCTGCCCGACAATACGTCAGAGCTCATGCAGTCGGTCTCCGGCAGTTACGTCAGTTACTTGAAGCATCTAGATCAGAAGCCCATCTACGTCAACAACGTCACGGATGCCAACACTACGAGCCTGGTGGACTACTTAATCGACATCGGCGGCAAAAGGCTGGTGACCTTCAACCGTGAAAACCTCGCTGCGGCCGTTTTCAGCGAGGACCAGAAGAAAATAGTTGCTACTGCATTCTTCAATGACCAGCCGTACCACACGCCACCGGCCTCACTCAGTGCTATCGACAACGCCCTGATGAATCACTACCTGAAAGGGGAGCACGTGGTGACGACGATTAACTACCCCTTACCCCGTACCGTCCACGAGAAGGCCAACGATGATTTGGAGAGCCAGACCTTTACTGGGTTCAGCATTGCTTTCAATATGCTCTTTGGAATGTCCTTTCTGGCCAGCAGCTTTGTTCTCTTCTTGGTCAAGGAGGACGCCACCAAGGCAAAACACGTGCAGTTCGTGAGCGGCGTCCACTCATTAAACTTCTGGCTGTCCACACTCCTCTGGGATCTCATCAACTACACGGTGCCCTGTGTTCTGATCGTAATCGCCTTTGCTGCTTTTGGCGTCGAAGCCTACACCGGTGACTCCCGCTTCTTGGCAATATTCCTTCTGCTCTTTCTCCACGGCTGGTCCATCATTCCTTTGATGTATCTCCTCTCTTTCCTCTTCACCGTGCCATCCACGGCCTTCGTCCGCCTCACCATGTTCAACATCATCTTTGGCATCGCCGCCTTCATGGCCGTCAACATCCTTGAGTTACCCTCGCTAAAACTTCAAAACGTCGCGGATGTTCTGTCCTGGGTCTTTTCTTTCTCCCCGTCTTACTGCCTCGGCCAAGGCCTGTCGGATTTCTACGAGAACTACAACGTTCTGAAGATCTGCAGCTCCATTGAAAGTGAAGTCGGGCTGAATTGTAGCGACCCCAGAATATCAGGCAATAGTAAGTCTGCGATCATTCTCTCGTTTTGTGTTGGAGTAAAGTGCAGCCATACATTTGTATGCTATCACATCTTCAAAGTAATTTTTAAATTTTAATTAAGCTATTCATAATTTAGCATTGAAAATCTTCAATTTTTTTTATTTCAAAGTTTTAACCTCGTGATATCCCCGTTAAGAATGTGATAAAAAGCAACAAACAAGTTTTACAGTTTTCATCTACAGTTTGATGAACCAGGTATGGATTTTAATCATTTGGTCAAGGACAAGTCTTGGAAAAATCTCGGGATTTTATTGTCCTAGAAGTGTAGGAACCCTGTTGATAGCAACCCCCGTCACCACTGCAGCTTGTCCACACTTGACACTTGCCAGGAATCAAGCTATTTGGACAACTAACCCCTTTCCAGTCTTGAATCAAGCTTATAGATGAATGCAGGTGAGGTGTGACTGCCTTACTGACTTGGTCAGGCAGGAACGAAGATGGATCCGTGAGTACCCTCTTTTTGAAGCTTGCCATTTTCATCCCGTATTCTAGGTACCCTCTACACGTTCAACAACAACTACCTTGGCTTCAAGGCACCGGGCATCGGCAAAGAGCTCACCTTCATGGCCGGCACCGGCATCTTGTACTTTCTCTTGGTCATTCTGGCAGAGGAGGGCCTCCTCCGCTCCTTGCGGTACTACCTGAGAGACCTGATCTGTGGTCAGTCCGGCCGAGACCTTCAAATGTCGCTGTTGCCTGAAAACGTCCTGGTAATTTAGCGCCTTTTTAAATGATAACATGGCTATCGAAGGGTTGAGTTTGGACAGTCACTTTGATCTCATTTGAATGTAAAATTTGTTGTCCATGTCATTTTTTGGTAGACTGGACCCTGTTCCTTTAATGTTGGGACTGAGGTTTACAGCTTTGTGCATGGATGTCAGTTGAACTCATGGCTATCAAAAATCCAGGCATGAGAATCTTCCCGTTTCAACAGGAATTCCTGTTTTTTTCTTGCCCAGATTTCCGCATTTTTGTTTTTAGCCTGTTTTGGGGATTTTTTTGTCAGACATCTTTCTTCCTGTTTCTGCACAAGTTTCCTGGGTTTTTTTTCATTGAAATTCATTCTCATGCTTGAAAATCTGATTCTTACCATAACCAGCAGGCAAAAATGCCAGTGTCTCCACGAAGGCAACTTTCAAGCATTTCAACTGAATAGGTTTCAATTACTGAAAAGTAATGCACCTCTTTTTTATTCCATCGTGTTCCTCTTTAGGATGAGGATGTAAGGGCCGAGCAGTCCCGCATCCTCGACGGCCAGTACTTGCCAGACGCCCTGATTCTGAGGGACTTGCGTAAAGTCTACTCCGGCCCCGGTAAGCCCGCCCTGGTAGCCGTCGAGGGTACGTCCTTAGGCATCCCGGCTGGGGAGTGCTTCGGCCTGCTTGGGGTCAATGGCGCAGGGAAGACAACAACTTTCAAGATGCTTACGGGAGACGAGGCGGTGACGAGTGGTGATGCGCTGGTGGACGGGTTCAACATTAAGAACAACATCAAGCAGGTGAAGTACTAAAATAGGTTCTATAGTTAAGAAAGTAATATTATACAAATATAACATAGTTTGAGGGTGGATAATCGATATTCGTTCCCCGAGGTTGACACTTGTCAACTTCCAATACCAATATCGCTCCCTCAGTCTGGCTTCCAGGCGCACAATTACAAAATTACAAACTGGCTGCAAGTGGTGCCCGACTAAATTTAGTGTAAAATATATGGGAGCCCAGAGAGGCCACATAAAGCTTATATTCTATCGTAACCCCATATGAAAAGATGTTAAAATTGTGCAGCAGCAGGATTCCAGTCAAACCAGTGAGTTTGGCGGTTTGGAGACATCATCTTGCATAGAAATTTGTTTTTGTAATTTTGCCAACGTGCATGGCTACGGCGATGTGCACAGACCAGAAATCAGAGACTTTTTTGGTTGGCCTTAACTCTGATATTTATGTCACCAATTATAGTTTACATGTCTTTAGTAGAACGGTAATAAACCTTTCTTTGTTTATATTTTGTTAACGTAGGTCCAGCAACGCATTGGCTACTGTCCTCAGTTTGATGCCTTGATCGATCAGCTGACGGGGCGTGAAACGCTTCGTCTGTACGCCCGGCTACGCGGCATGAAGGAAGCCGTCATTGAGAGCAAAGTTCAGGAGCTACTTGTCTTGTTTAGTCTGACAGAGTACGCAGAGAAACAGACTAAGACCTACAGGTATGACAAGAAAAAGATTATTATCAAGGCATCACACATCAATCACAAGTCATCACAAGTTATCACAAGTCAATCACAAGTCATCACAAGTTATCACAAGTCCATCACAAGTCAATATCAAGTAATTTATAAGTCAATCTCGAGTCAGTCATGTCATAACAAGTCCCCATGAGACAATAGACAATCACTAGTCAATCATAAGCAATCACAAATCAAGTGCGCAAGCCATGACAGGTCAATCGCTAGCCTATCACAAGTTAATCTTAACTCAATCAGAAGTCGTCAATCACAAGTCACATTTCGATATAAAATTGTGTGCAAAGCAGCTCCAGCCTGTCCTGAGGCAATATGGCCCATCAGTTGGGTGTTAATTTCCAATATGACAGAGAATACTTCTATCTCCCCCCCCCCTCCATGAATGGGATGCCCCATTTCCCATATTATATACCCGTGGGTGGGGAGAGGAAAGTTTGAGTAAACTGGCTTGCCCATGGAGACAACATATAGCTTGTGTCTGGATTCAAACCCTCATCCTCGGAACAACACTTACCCAGTCTATTTACCAGAGGACAAACTAGTTCAACAAATGTATTGAGCTTTTTTTGTTTATTCACAGTGGAGGCAATAAGCGTAAGCTGAGTACCACCATAGCCCTAATTGGTGACCCACCCATAGTCTTTCTGGATGAGCCTTCGACCGGCATGGATCCGGTAACCAAGCGACTGCTGTGGAAAACCTTGTGCCAAGTCCGTAACGAGGGACGCTGCATCGTCCTTACGTCTCACAGGTAAATGGCGGTCAGGCAAAAACTTCTGCCAACTTGCAGGTTTCCTCAGAGGTTTTTGAAATCAAGGCTTCGGTTTTGGTTTTTCTTCACATCTTAATATTGATTTACATCACCCCGACGCAAATTCCATCTTATGAATAGGTTAATTGCGGTACCCGCTGCTACATGTAAATCAGATTCGAACCAGCCAACCGATCCCGCAAGCTCGGTGGTCGAGTGATAAGACGTCTGCACTAGAAAGCAGGAGGTCGTGGGTTCGAGTCCCACCTGAATTTTTTCCAAATTTCACTCGGGAGGTAACACACTGAGTATACAGTGTATATATGTTAGTGAAAGGCAAAACCTCATATTGATTTACATCACCCCGAAGTTAATTCCATCTTATGAATGGCTTCACGTCTGGTTTCTGAATCATTTTGAGGCATTTAATGTCCAAACCAAATGGTAGAAGTCCACACTTTGGCTTTGCACAAAAGGGCTTAATGTAATGAAAGGCATATAGAATCATTTGCTTTTCACGTATTTTGTTTGTTTCCAATAATAACACCACTCAAAATCCAAAGAAGAATTTTCAAAACCTAACCCATTAAAGTTTCAGCTCAGTTGATATTACACAAGAAAACAGTGAAAAACCATGGAAACCTTTTGATCACGAAACCCGATTTCGTCTATAGATCTCATCATTTCCAACAATCAGTCAATTGACTTATCGTTGAAAAATCACCGACAATTCTTGATTTCTTTAAAATGACAGCGAGCCAGATGAAGTAATTTCACAGGGTGTTTAGTACCAGTATGATCTTTTATCCAAGTAAGCGTTTTTGATAATGATTCGCTAGGTTACTTTTGGGAAAAATGCAAAGGATGATGTATGTTTTCAAAGCAGAACATGGCCTCAAGTATAACAGTAAGCAATTCTTCATGTTTAATTTTGTTTTAAATGGTTTACATCTTTTGATAACTTGACAGCATGGAGGAGTGTGAGGCACTATGTACCCGCCTCGCCATCATGGTCAACGGCCAGATCAAATGTCTGGGTAGCACCCAGCATCTCAAGAGTCGCTTCGGTAAAGGTTTCACCGTGCTGGCCAAGGTGTCTTCGCTGGAGGGTGTGCCCGACATGACAGAACTCAAACAGTTCATGGAGACGCAGTTCCCAGGTACATGAATTAAACTTATTCAGTACTTCTTGCATTTGAATTGTAAACAGGAAGCCAAGTTATGGAGTGCTAAGCAGAAACATTTATTATTAAATATGAAATTTACCAATTTCTATTGGTTGAGAGCCTGTCACTTGGGTGGTCTTAAACCACCATTCATAAATACCTTAGACAGTTTTCCCCATTCCTATTGGTCGAGAGCCCGTCACTTGGTCAGTCTTAAACGGTTGATAAAACACAAGCTGGCTGTTTTTTTACGCTATTTCAGTGTCACATGAAATTTGGACTCCTGTGAAACTTGGTCCCTATATTACCCTTTTATTGGTTGAACATTCTCAATCCTCGCTTGCGCACTACTCCCAATTCACTGGCACCAGTGCATTCTGTGCCACATCACGCAGTACACGCCAAGTGCAAGGAGTAAAATGGTGGAACAAAATCACTGACATTTTAAACTTTTTGGACTTTTTGATCAAAAAGATATTTATGAATTGGGTATAAAAGCTTAATTGAGCAGTTTCAAATGTTTATTAATAATGCCTCGACCCATATTAGGCGTAGCAGTGTCATAGCCTAGGCTGGGCTCAAGCCCACAACCTGCAGAATTACCGCAGACCACAAATTTAACGCCCCAGACCACTAGGCCATGGCACTCCATTTCTAAGATATGAAGGGGGAAATCTGTGCCCCCCCCCCTTTGGCTGTAAGAAGGCCTCAAAAGGATGACTTATTTAGGCTTAAAGCATCTTGCATTTGAAAGCATTTAAGATTTGTCCAACTGAAACTAGCACATCATTGTACATGTCTGTCTTTGCATACAATCTCATGTTCACAGGCAGCAAACTGAAGGACGAGCATCAAGGCATGGTGCACTACCACATCACTAACACCCAGCTGACATGGGCACAGATCTTCGGCACCATGGAGAGGGCCAAGTCACGCTACGACATCGAAGACTACTCCGTCAGTCAGACTACCCTGGAGCAGGTCTTCATTAACTTTGCTCGCATGCAGAGGGCGGACGAACTACAAAGTTAAGCCTAGACTCAGTAGTTTGGAAGGTTGATTGTGAATTTTGGTTCAGGTTGTGTTCCCCATGCTCTTTAACAAATTCCATTTTTTTTTATTAATAAATTTTCAACATTGAATGTTTTACATACGACTGATTCCAATAAAAAAAACGCTCCCTCCAAATTTGTTTCCCCCGTTTTTGTATGTCGGCAACCCTCTGAAAAGGTTTTTTTTTGTTTTAAGCACGAATAGATCCACTTTGCAAGCAGACTGGCTCCCGGTCTGTACATTATCGATACTGAATGTTGGGTGAGAAGCACCCTACCCCATGAGAACGGATTAATTGTCTGGCAGCCAATAATTTGAAATTGCAAAGTAATAATTCAATTACTAAACATGGGCAGATTGTTTTTCGGTCGATGTCCCATTCAAATATGCTAGAAAAATAGCAATTTAGAAAAGGAATCTATTTTTTCAAGATGAAAATAGCACGGGGACACAACTTTAATGCTAATGATAGCTTTCATTTTTCAATTGGAAACCGAAATTCATGTTGTTTTGATTGGCAGTAAATCCTAGCACAGCAAAATGGCCTTGGAGATAGTTCAAGGTGTAACGCTAGCGTTTACAAAAACAGATTGAGCTGAAATTTGGAATATACTAAGATGATATTAGTGTTCAACTACTCGTGAAATAACGACTTGTGAGGACTCCTACAAATTGAGATAATTAAAAGATTTGGGGACCTTTTCAAACGATTTTTCCACGATTTTTAGGTCAGCTTTACCATTGGCCAGTATTGATGTTTCGGCATTAATAACGGCGATTTTCACACTGACATGAAGTTTAGCATTTCTTCTTCTGTTATAATTGAACATTTCAATCATACTGAGCATATTTTCTGAAAAACAGAACATTAAAAAAGCCATGATTTTTGGGGTACATTGATTTGACTGCTGTTTTTAGCGTCACTGTACATAATCGGATTAAATTTGCTTAACAACGCTAGAGGCAAAGCCTTCGCAACCACAAGGGTGTTATGGCTAATTAAGGTCATAAGTACAAGTCAATCAAAGTTAAATCAAAAGTCGGTCACAAAGTAACGGAGGAATATTGACAAGGGATTGGAGACTGAACGACTTCTAATTTCTTTTTGATGCCTTGTGATCGTGTTGTGATTGTTTTATGATTGCTTTGTGATAGATTAGTGATGACTTGTGATTGGTTAGTGATGACTTGTGATTAGCATGTAATTGACTTGTGATAAATTTTTGATATACTTGTGATGACTTGCGACTCAAATAGAACTTGGCTTGTATTGTAGATTTGTTGCTATGGACTTCGTCCATGGATAGAAGATGGTGCTTTGTGAACACCCTAATAACGCATGCGCAGTTTGGTTTGTACGCATATTGCGCGAAGTACGCAAATTGAATTTCATTCCAAACCATAGTGTCTTTACATGAGCATCAGCAATGCGTTCAGATGTCTATCCCAGTGGTCTCCCCGACTCTTTTTTGCTTACCGTTGAGGGGGTACTTGAGCCCAGAGTTCATAAGTTAAGCCTTGTGATTATTTGGTTTCATGTTGGTGTATACTTAGATTATCAGCTGAAGCGCCACCAAACCATTAATTTTGTAATGTATTCAATGAGATACTTCTGTGTACTGAAAACAATAATTTGGGGAAAAGGAGGTTTTTTTATCAATATTTTAACAAACTTTTTAGGTTTTTTACCTTTTTAATGCAATGAAAGTGCATTATATACACAGGAATAATAATAATGTACATGAAGTAGTAATGTAGTGGTTATATAGCACTTTATACCAAAGGTCTCAAAGCATGGTCCAATATATACCAATTATGTGTTATGCACAACATCAGAGACTCAGGAGATAATATTATTGAATTGCTAACATATATTTTGAAATACACATTAATTATAAATACAATTCAGAGGCATTAAATATAAAACATTTGCTTTCGCTGTAATTTTCAGAAATGGATGGATTTGGGGGTTAGTATTTTACAGCAAATTTTGTTACACTGACCTGTTTAAAGTTTTGTGTTCATAGATGCTAGAAAAACCAAGGAAAAAATGTTGTTCTTGTAGTCTGATTCCCTGACCCTACTTCAGACGAAACAAGCAATTTATAGACGTCAGGGAAATGTCAGGGAACCAGACTATCTGGCTTGCACCTGTTCACAGATATGGACTAACTAAATTTGGTTAAATTGGGGGCAGTATGCAAAAAATAATCAGTTGCTTTTCCAACAATGGTCGGCCGACCATCGTTGGAAATAGATGCAAAATTTCACTTTTCTTTAAAATGATGGCACACCAGGTGCCATGATTTTACAGGATGCTTGAGACTATTATTCACTTACAGTCAAGTAAGGTATTTCAGAATAATTTGGTAGTTTTGTGTTTGATGTTTGCAAATGTTGTATACTACCTTTAAACACATGTGCAGTGTATGACAAAACCATTAAAAGTGTTGTTGTTTTTTATAAGGCTGGGCCTGATTTTTTAGTAATAAACATTCAAGCGAATGTAAATCATAGAATACTAGATTTTCGGCTGGAATTTTTTATATGTAGCCTGACTACATGTAAGAAGTATTAGTAAATTCGTGCAGTGCAAGTTATCGAACACGGTACCTAATATTTTCAGTTATGATGTTTTGTGTACCTTGAAAATTGTCTGTTTCCAAATTTTTATCATGAAGAGATAGGTGTGTGTTATTTTGTATCGGAGAAATTGTAAAACATATCTGTCACTATAAAGAAAAAAAATAATTGTCATTTTTCAATGAAATATTAATAGAATTTAGTATAATTATTACATGTACATTTGCAATTAATTTGTAATGAAGAATTAAGATGGTAATTGTTTTCTTATTGAGATATTTTAAACTAAACTTCAAACCTTTCTAAATTTGATAAAATGATCCTCGGCTGCTGCTAGTTAAATTTGTATACAAAATGTGTCAAGCATTATAGTTGATAAGGTGATTACGAAGAGCAGGATCCCTCTCTTGTTTTAATTCTTGGAGCTTTGTTATCTGTTCAAAATTACTTCAGCGACCTTAAAGCAATCTTTGAATTCTAGTAACCCCATTTTTTTTTGTAATTTGGAATAGTGTTTTTGCTTACTATCACCATTCTGTGGTTGAAGCGATAGGACATAGTTTGTGCATAACACTGTCAGCACGGAATCTTTAGTTGTGGGCAATTGCCAAGCTTCAATACACTAACCATTAAATAGCGCAGAATTTTCTGCTTAAATTAATAGGGGATATTTTACACATAGTTGTTACACAAATGGTATTCAGAAAGTTGTTTTTTAGGCACAATTTTTTCCTTGTTTTTTTTTTACAAACAACAAACAAACATCGAACAACCAATTAAGAGGCATTGATTGCAAAGATTGTCAAAAATCACGCATTGTAGAAATTATTACAAACTGCCAATAACTCTATTATGAGAATGATATATGCAGGCTAAGAGAAAAAAGAGATATTATGTGTAAATCTCAGAAATGTCTTTAAAAAAAATATAAAATAGCTTAAATATACTCGGACAGACACTTTAAAATGTGTTGACTGAACAAAGTCATGTGTTAACCATAAAGTGTTTAGGCTGTGTATTTAATATGTTCATTGTTGGACTAGTACAAGAAAATGTTTGCATTGTCTCATTAATGTTGCTCCACATGAGAGACTTGAAGAGTATACAAATATTGTCTGCTTCGAGATGTTTGCTAAAACTCTAAGCCTCCCGAGGTGATACATGGAGCATTCGATTTTCCTGAGGGGTAGCTGCAGAAAATGGAATGCTCCGGATCACGGAGGGATGCTAGTTTTACACCACAAGCAGTCTCGATACGAGAAAAAAGACATTATAGAAAGATATGCATTTTTCCGACATTTCATCAATTTTCAGACTTTTTTTAAATTGACAATCTCATAATTGGTTTATGTTCCATCAAAAATACATAATTGGTGCAGTGGTTACTTTCATCTTCTTCCCCTGCTATGGCCCAGGTTCGATTCCTGCCCTACCTGATTCTGTGGGTTTTACCCAGAAAATTCTCTTGGGGTTTTCCTTCCGACTCTAAAACTGTAATTTCTTCTCATTGTCTTCTCTCTACGGGTTTCTTCAGGCTTGCGAGCTACAGCGCCAAGGAATTTGAGGAATCCTTGGGTTCATTACCAGAAAGATATAAAATTTGAAAATAAATATAATTCAATTGCATTCATGATGCACATTATAGAACTTCAGCATTTTACTTTTCTCCAGAAATGTCATTAAATTGATTAAAATGCGTTGCATCTTTTTGTATATACATGAGACAAATTATTTTAAGTCAATGGCAAGTAATTTTGAAATATGTTTTATATATATCAGTAAAATTAAGTGTAAATTTTGGAAAAGGTTCTATAAATGAGTACCGGTAGTAATTTTGAATATGATGTGATATCTTTCGATGGATAGTAGTGTGCAAATTACGTCTTTGTAATAAAATATTTACACAAATTATGAGATAAAAACAAAAAATTAACGACAACTGTTGCAACCTGCGTACTGATTTATTTTTATGTACCTGTAATGGACAAATGAAGATAAGTTAAAAAATCTGACATCCGTCCTGGCAGGATTTTTCTCATAAGGCAAAAAAGATGAATTATACAAAAAGATCAATGCAATGTTGCATCAAGTGCTGACAAAATGTTGAAGCATATGGTTGGCTGGAACCACATAATTTTATTAAAAGTAGGATTATTTTCTATTTTATATCAAAATAATGACATGTCTTTCAGTTGGTTTTGAAACTGTCCCAAACAAATAAAAGATACCTTTTTTGAGACTTTAGTTACAGAGCTCGTATCAGGAAAAACAAATTTCTGTCTTTCTAGTGGTGGCGGTGTTTACAAGGTGAAGCTAACATTATCAACAAATTGTCGTAAAAGTTGGTATCTCTAACATTTCTACGCAAAACCCCCTACACCGGGGGTTTGCGTAGAAACTATTATTTATTGCTCCCCATCATGCTCAATTAATTAACTTCGCCAGAGACCGCAAGTTCCATTTTAAAGAACAAGTTAAGACAGTATGGAGGTACCAACTTTTACGATAACGTGCTGGTAATGAACATTTTTCTCTCTCGGTGAACTTTAAATCTAAAACATGCAACATTTCAGCGTAATTGAGCCGTTCCTATTAAATTGATTATATAGTGGTTTCTCATAGTCGATTATAGTCCGAACTTCCGCTGGACTTGCATTAAAGTTCGAAGGGCACGTGGGCGTTGCATAAAACAAACACTGATACGTTATCAACGACCAACCAATCACATGACGTATTGTGATACCGATAGTCTAGTATAAGTACACGTGTAAATTACCCGCCGTTTGTTGATGTCCCTGATCTGCATTGATTCAAAGCAAAGATTTCCAGAGAGATTGAATGCCGTGGTTTACTTCGATTAGCTAGTGAGTGGTTTGTCGTTGGTTTTTTCATTGTATTGCATTTTTAAGGTAAGTCGGAGCCTACCTCCATGGTCGGAGCATGGGGGAAGGAGAGCAGATAAAAACAGGGGAGATTTTGATCGAGTCAGCCTCATGCTGAGTTAGCTCCATTCGGTGGTAAAGTTACGGAGGAAGTCTAGTATAACTTCGCCACCGAATAGGGCTTATTCAGACTGATACTGATAGTGATAGCCCATGGAGCTCCTTTTTATAGCTCCATGGAAAGCCATATTTCTATGGCCACGCGCTGGTAGACCGATATACTCTTCAGCACACGTACACAGTCTTTGTGTGGCCAAAGAATAAGGCTAATTCTAGAGTGCAGTAATTTAGAACTTGAAAATCTCCAGTGACTGAGCTGAAACCACGGTGGCTGGTAGAGGGCATTCCAGATGCAGATGACACTTGAAAAAAGCTGTGCTGGTATGATAGAATTCTGCAGTGCTGTTGTGTGAACTGAACTGCTGTTGGTGGCCCTGGTCTGATGGGGTGGTACAAGGGTGGGGTACGTTGCACCATATCAACCTGAAATCAGGTCCAGATGTTTTGGACATGGGGCTTACCCGGCCAGCCCTGAGTTTTATCATTGGGTTGTCATTTAAGATAAAACTCAGGGCTGGGTAACTCCAGCTAGGCTAATTCAGTGATCTAGCTGAGCCGCCGTTTTTTACCTAAATCATACTTTGTTGTTTGGTTATTTAGGTAGCGGATCTACACACTACACAACTAGAACACCTTCATAAATCACCATGCAGTACCAGTGGCTGTTATCCATCATTGTCCTTGCGTTAGCAATACTTTATGCTTCGGCGTACAAGCCCACAAAATTTGGAAAAGGTAAGTTAAGTAAAAAGATCAAAGAACACCGAAAAATGTTTCATTGTGCTATCATATCAAATTTACTTGGTGGATATTTTTACGGTAGCCGTATAACAGCTAGGTAGTTTTACAGTATTGCAAAACCCATTGTGAGCAATACATCGATCACAATGTTTATCACTTCCAATCGGTGCACTTTGTACTTTGATTGATTATACTTTATAGGCTAAATGTTGATTGATTAAACGTGTTAAAAGTTTTTATTGATCCGTGGCTTCGGAGGATTTTCTTTTTTAAAAGGGAAATAAAATCCGAGAACCATTCGGTTGATAGTCAGGTTCCGAGACCAAAAGATCCCGACGTCGAATATTGTCAGATCGAGGAACCAGATGGCGACTGCCGCAACTATAGCCACTGCATTTTATGGAAGCCGTAACGTGTTTTTATAGTTACAAATCTATTTTGAATCAAGAGACATTTTAGTGGCCATCAGTGGTTTGAAAACGTTCCTGTTCAGTCACCACATGCCTCAGGCCTGCCAACTCTCACTCATTGAGCGTGAGACTCAAGCATTTCAGGTTATCACACTCTTCACAGGATTTCTTACGCTAAAAAAAATAGATAAATAAACCTCAAAAATAATGGTTAAATGATGATCTTTTGCTCAAAAAAAGTTGTTAAAGTGGTCAGAAATTGCCTCAGATCACACCACCCAAATATTAGTTTGTGGTGCATCCATGTACACGTGTAGACACAATATAACCCCTCTTTGGCTGGCAGTTTCCACAAGGCCAGCCTAGCAGTAAATCAAAAAGTGACTTTTCAACAGTTGAGTGCTCCCTGCAGGATTGACTGGCTGTGATTGCTATGAAACCTGATATACCCTTGACTGTAGGAGATTGATAAGCCAACTGTGCCTACCAGTCACCTGCTTTTGTCTGTGGATGGAATTTGACTGTCGCAGTGCCTGCAAGAAATATGATCTGACTGTTGGTGACCAGCCTGTGGGAACAGGATTGACATTTTGACTGTCTGTGACTGATCAAACAAAAGGCGTTTGAAGTTTCATCATTTGTTATTTTTCTATCTATTTACAGAGGTTGTATGTGAAGGATGTCACGCATTTGTCGCAGGTAAAGTAAAATATCACATTACTATGTCATTCTTCAGTAAGTATGTAGGCTACTTTGGGCTTTTTGAAAATTGTGAAAAAAAAAATTTCAAATGTTGAATTTCTTTCATGGGATGTGATCATTATGTTGTACGGCAACTATACTTAGCGCACGGCGCAATCTTTAGGGGAGTTGACTCATTTTATCAACTTTCAAATTTTCAGTGTCGTAGCATACGAAAAAATGCAAAAGTCATATCCGTCACACCTTTTGTGACGGAAATGACAATATTGGAATGAATGTAAAGCTGAGTAAATTCAAATGAAAGCTTTTAAAGTACATGTATGAACACAGAATAATAACCAGTGAATAGAGGGGTTTTTAACATGAAAAACCCAATCCATTATCATCCTTATTTTTATTACCATTACCGACTAAAGAAAACGTCAAAAAATCATCTCTGTCACGGTAAAACGTGATAACAATATAACAAATAAATTCATGGCTCAAAAGTCCTAGGTCTTATAGTTACAATAAAAGGAATGTACATGCACAGATTCGTCTTCATACTTTCAATGTTTTCTTTTTGTGGACATATTTTTTTTTTTTTTTTTTGCAGAGTCCGCCAAGTTGATGAACAGAAAGCACACGTCTAGAGATAAGATTGAAACACAGATAAAAGATGCGCTCAAGAGAACCTGCGACACCGAGCATCTACGCGCCTATGAGTTCAGCCCTCCTAACATGAAAAAAGTCTGTGACTATTGGGCAAGTGAGTAGCCAAAAAAACCAGTCGTAAGAATTTGTTTTCTTTCTGCTAATGAAACCAAGCATTGCTTAACCCTCACCCTTTTCGGATTTACTAGGAACCTTTCTCACTCTTGCAAATTCCAACACCATATGGTAACTCAACACCCAAACTGATGAACTCTGATTATGGTGGTACATGTATGCCTAACCCCATAGCATAATCAGTTTACTAGTGCAGTCCTCACTCCAACAGATTCCAACAAAACCTGCAGTTGGATTTTGAAGGATTGGGGGTGGTTCATAAGGCTAGCCCATAAAAATTGGCCTTTAGACAAAAAGCTATCTGAATTTTAACACAAACAAAGAATCTAAATAGAGTTTTTGTTGGCATAAGAGACATTTAACACTTTCACTTTTGCAAGCTTTGTGAACACAGGTGCTTATTTAGCAAAACACTCGACCAAAAAATTGTGGTTTTCCTCCTTGATGCAGCTGAATACAAGAAAGAGATCACGCAGGTCTTCAAGGAGTATTCAGATCCGGAGGAGCGAGAGATTGCGTTATGCTTCGATGTCACGGACGCTTGCATTGGCGTTGATCGATCCAATTTCCGCATCAATAAATACAAGGGTCCGGTGAGTATTCCAAAGCGAGAAACAGCCATTTGAAAAAAAATTGCCCCAATTTAAAACATAAATTTGCTTCATCATTATTATTTTTTGACTTTGGTGTTCGTAAATCATTAGACCAGTGTGAGCCATCACAATGTCATCACAACTCCATCAGAAGTCCATCACAAGCATATCACAAGTCTATATCACAAGTCCATCACAAGTCCATCACAAGTCCATCACAAGTCCATCACAAGTCCATCACAAGTCCATCACAAGTCCATCACAAGTCCATCACAAGTCCTCCACTCTAAAGTCGAGTCACAAGCTATTCAAATGAGCTGTGTCAAAGGTATTCCTTTGTTATTTTTCATCAACTGTTCCATGCGACTTGGATTTTTTTAACCCTAACTCCCTAGGCCTTTTTGCTAGGATGTAGCCTCAATCCTGCAAAATCCTCCAATTGGCCTCATGGAAAAATAGCATATAGCCTCAATCCTGCCAATTCCTCTGTTGTTTCTTGAATATGGTCCATGGAGGGGTGACCACTGCCTGAATCCTGCAAAGTCCTCCGGCTATGACTTTCAATAGGCTGAGGCAGTGACATCCTGGAGCAGTACGGAGGATGTCAAGTATAATCAAGGACTAAATTTATGCACGGCTGAGCATAAACAACACAAGGTCCGGCCCAAGACCTTGACACAGTGCGTACTCCGAAATCAGCAACGCACTTTGGCCATGTAACCTCAATCCTGCAAATTCCTCCAATTTGCGAAAAGGATTTTGGAGGATTCAGGGCGGTTAGGGTTGGACTTGGGATCAACCTGTGATAGGACTATTGTCATTTACTTAACTACAACACTGTAGTTGTTAATGTCGCAAAGTACAAATTAGCTTGTAGATTAGTTCTCATCTGTGATAAAGTTGCAAATTCAATGTGCTTTTCAGTGAAAATCCTTGTCAAAATTGGCTTAGTGTGCACTATTTTTAAAGTACCTTGTCGAAAAACGAAGGTTGTACATACACACATAAAGTACTGCATAAGTGGGCTAATTATAGTATAAGAAACATTGTGCTAAGAAAGGGTTGTTAAGCTTTACTGTTCTTTACCGTGACCATCCCAACCCTTCAAAATCTAACTGAATGTTTTGTTGGAATCTGTTGGAGTGAGTAAACTGATTATGCTTTACATGGAGTCAGGCATACCACCATAGTCAGAGTCCAACAGTTTGGATGTAGAGTTTACCATATGGTGTTGGATTTTGCAAGAGTGAGGAAGGTTCCTAGTAAATCACTCTAGGGGGTTAGGGTTAAGGCAGTTTTGATTTCAAGAACGGCTAACTAATTGTAGGCACGACAATTTTTCCTAATTTACATGACAAAATTACTGATATAAACATCAGTTGGTTGTACAATGACTTTAATTGAAACAAGGTGCTCTGAAGTACGCACACGTGGCCATAAGTAAGCTTTCATCTTGATTAGTTATCTCATTTATCATGTCATTTTGCCCTCAGGATTTTAATTTTCACTTTCGTGTTGTAGTCTTGTTTTGCCTAATAGTCTACTTTTTTTGTCAAGGGGGGGGGGGCGTAAGGCTAATTACTGCAAATCAAACAAACTTTATTTTTGACAGAATCGGCTGGTTTCAGCAAAGATGGACACCTGTGTAAATAATGATCAGACCTTTTGCCAACGTGGCCTTTAAATTTGAATGAACAGATGTTTTTTTGTGCGTCAGAATATGCAAAACAGGACTGT
>JASAOE010000296.1:0-25000 GCA_029964075.1 Patiria pectinifera
ATACCTAAGTTTTTAAAGCTACCATGACATCTAAGCTTGCCTATTACTGATGTGTTTCACACGAAAACCTCGCACATACACCCCATTACACGCAATATTTCACACTATAAACAATCGAGGGCCTTGTGACGGTGCGTCAAACGATTTAGTTTGACAACACCCTCACAAAGCTTCCTTTTCTTAAACAGAATCGCATTTCATAGTTTCCTTCCAACATCACAGCTAGCTTTTCATCAGCCTGGTACATTTTTAGATCTGGAGTAGAAATCTGGGTATCGGTAGTCTCGCAAAATGGTAATTTAAACACAAATATCGTTATCTCGCTTTACAGATATCCAGGAAGTCAGGTTTCAAAACTTTTGTATCTCAAGTGTGTCCACAAATAATTCACAAAAAAAAAAAAAAATTCAATGTGCAGTCCTCCAAATATTCAAAACATCTGCACAGTCATGTTAGGGAAAGTGGCCTGGATATTGACAAGGTTGTAAGGAAAAACATTTGGCCCCTCAGTTTCCTGACTTAATTGTAAGAAATTTGTTAAAAGTTCATGACTTGACGGCAAAAGCTTTTAATAGTGACTAGTAGTACTACAGCTAACTTGGGAGTCACAATGAAATTTCAGACAAATGCACACTCCCACGAACTCTTATGTAATTTATTTAATTTTTTTTTTTACACACAACAAGCACAACAGTAATTGAAATAGCAAATGTTACAAGTACTACGATTTTTCTTGTATCAAGGGAATACAATTTCTTTAAATTCACAATTTTGTTTTTAAACAGGTTCATCAAATTCTGACCTTTTACAATTCAATTTAAATGCTACGAGTAATTGTATTATCACCCATGTGATTTTGTCTTTCCCCACAGAAATACAAATCTGTCATTCCATAAATCCATTTCAAATCTGTTCTTACTTTTCCAAAGAAACTTCTAACAAAAAAACAAAAAAGCAAATTTCATCTAGTACTACAACTTGGCAAATGCAGTTGTCCCAAAAATTCTCAGTTCGCAACCATTTTCAGCTCTGAATCACGCAGTGCAATTTTTCGGAAAACGGATAAAATCCAACCTCAATATATCCTTCAGCTTGGAGCTATTTTAGTACTATCACAGAATGCTTTTTAAAAAAGCTTGTCAAAATTCCCTCACATTTTGTACCACGACACAGTTCCTTTTTTCACGCTGATTAACAACTATTACTGCAGCCATTTACCTGAAGTCTTTACTTGCTCACTTCTTTGCGCAAAATCTGATTTTATCTGGTTTGAATTTGAAATATGACAACGGGCATTCACAAAGCCGCACGCATATGAAGAGATTTGAACGTCCAATAAGTTGAAAAAAATAAAGAAAACCACAAAAAAAGTTAATTTGTAAACCGTTACTTGATGATGCTAGTTCTACGAGAAAGGTCGTCCCACAATGCTCGGCGGACAAACTAAAACCAACGTGGTCCTCAGTCAGTATCTTCTCTGATTTGAAGTTCTACGACCCCCTTTCCTTCACGCCTCTAAAACGACAAGCACAAAATGGAAACATCTAATGAGTGATTTGTCAAACGAATACTTCAATAGACAAGGAATTTCCATAGTCAACCAATCTGCAAATACGTCCTATTCTTGAAAAAAAAACACAAAAAAAACCCACACCATTTTTAGGTATAAACAGGAGTGTATACACGATCTGGGGTACACGGTACCCTGTGGAGACATGTGCATAATAGGTAACAAAATATGGTATATATCTCCACAGGGCAATTTCTATAGATGAATACGTCTCCACAAGGTTATCATGAAAAAGATATACAGTGTACGGATTTTACTCAAAAACTGGGAACTTTCAAGGTGTTTTGATCTGTCGCAAATTGAAGTATTTTATGTAAGGGATATTAAGTCCGAACTTCAGCCCAGGAAATTAATTCTGGTTAAAATAGGAGCATTTTAAAACTACACTTTCAAAGTGGAAAACTTTAGTACACAAGAACAAAAAAATGACTCCACAAGGATACAAGTTCCAGTTTGCATGTTATGGACATACATTTCCATGTTGCTATACTATTCAAAACTTTTATAATCTTTCATTTTCAGATTGAAGTCAAAGTCCTCAAGTGCTGTTATGAATGGAAATTTTCCAGTGTTTGTACCAAGAAATGTCATTGCTACAGTGGCTTCTTTTGCTGAAAAAAAAATGTGGCCAATTGACATCTTGCATTTGGCAGCCATATTTGAGGTGCCCAAAAGAGGTCTACTCATGCTTATCCCTGGGGAATAAAAAGCACACACCTCCAAGATGGCTGCAATGCAAACAATCTTTTCCTGATGATTTTACAAAATCAAAAACTTCTATGCTTGGACACTTCTTCAAACTTTGACCTTGAGCTTAGATATTCCTTAAATGCCAATTGATGACAATTCCCAGGAGTTTTCTTTCTGTTAAAAGGCTCAAGCTTAGTAAAAAAAAACTAAACTTGACAATTATTGATTATGTATGATGCTCCAGGGTCAAAAAAGATTTATCCAAGCAGAGAATTTGTTTTTTGATCTAGCACAATGGTGTAACAAAATCGTATCTTGTTTTGTGAAGAACAAAATGCCTGAAAATGCTGAAGTGGCACAAGAAAGAAGTACATTGGGCCCATTTCATGGTAGCGAAAAATCCCTTACTGTAGCTGAAAAGTACACGCTTTAGCGTATGTCATGAGTTAGTGAGGAATTTGGCTATTGTGCGTGCGTACATCCCGCATAGGATTCTGTGCTGACAAGGTTAGCACAAAATTGTTCTGCTAGCGCTGTTAGCGCAAAATGGTGATCCTGAGCGTGGAATTCTTTGGATAGCAGTGCTACGAAATTGAGCCCCGATCTGAATAGAGAGTGTAATGGCCGGCAAGTAGGGGAATGGCCGGCCAGTAGGGGAATGGCCAGCTAGTAGGGGAATGGCCGGCCAGTAGGGGAATGGCCGGCTAGTAGGGGAATGGCCGGCTAGTAGGGGAATGGCCGGCTAGTAGGGGAATGGCCGGCTAGTAGGGGAATATGGCTGGTCAGTAGGGATATGACCAGCAAGTAGGGGAATGGCCAGCTACTAGGGGAATGGCCGGCCAGTAGGGGAATGGCCGGCTAGTAGGGCAATAGCCAGCTAGTAGGGCAATGGCTGGCTTGTAGGGCAATGGCCGCTAGTAGGGCAATGGCCGGCCAGTAGGGGAACGGCCGGCCAGTAGGGGAATGGCCGGCCAGTAGGGGAATGGCCAGCTAGTAGGGGAATATGGCTGGTCAGTAGGGGAATGGCCAGCCAGTAGGGGAATGGCCGGCTAGTAGGGGAATGGCAGGCTAGTAGGAAAACGGCCGGCAAAATGGTGTTAAAAATAGTCAGGGAAAAAGGTTTCAAATTAGTAAGAGTTTGTGAGATAGTTAGATTCAGAAATGTCAATCGGTTATCTGTCACGGATGCATTAGTCAGTAAACTAGCCAGCACGATGTACTACTCTGCTTTGCAAGTTGTTCCTACCAAGGTCCTATCAAGTTAAAGGACAAGTCTTTAGGGACTAGCCAGTGACATATTTCAATTGAGTATTAAAAGGTGTATAATGCTGAAAATCTATTATGTTCATCTAAAAAAATAAAACTCTCCTGATTTTAACTGAGGCATGCTACAGTTTGCTTGTAATAGGGCTCTCTCGTTGACTTTTGTGACCCAACCTACATCAGGGTATCAGAAAGTCAGGTCACCATTTGTAGCAGACAAAGATCGTATAGTGCCACGCGCAAAAAGTATTAGGCAAGCCTTCAAAGCTGCGATGGATGGCAAAAACTGTGATAAAAATGCGGAGCCAATGCTTGGTAAAAAGCACAGGTAGTGGCCATTACGCCATTTGACAAAGAATTTGTGGTAATTTCTCAACCAAACGTTTGCCTTCTGCAATGGTTTCAAGGGGAAATCGGATGGTCACTTGGTATTTGTTGTTATGGATATAAATGTTAATTAACCTTCCCTAAGATTAAAGTATTGCATGAAATTAAATATTTAGGCCTAAAAGAGGGGGTTTCAAATTTCTAACCACACGTCTAACAAAATATTTGCCGCTCTGCGAGATATGTCTTCCATAAACAAGGATTTTCTAAATTTCAGACCAAGTAGTCACAAGTTTTGGGGTCTTTATTTACGATAACATATTTTTAAAAGGAGAAAAAATTCATACGAGTCTACAGACATGTACGGGTAGGTCTAAAATTTTGACCCCCAAAACATTTTAAAAAAATAAGCAAACCAGCTGATTAATGCTACATTTAAATGGTCAATTATGTTTTCTAGTCTAGTTTTCAAACCTATTCATGATCCAATGAGCAAGGGAACACACTGGACGACCTTTCACCCTATCTATGCACAACACAGGGATTAAATTGACACTAGCAAGAACTCTGCACTTCCACGCGAGTCTGATGCTCTAACCGGGTAAACTCCCACCCTGGTTGGGACCAGGGTTTAGCCCAGGGCTGAGAGACTGTACCTGTGTACAATCTGGTGCCACTTGCCCATCCTTGATCGGAACTGGTGTCGGTTTTTGAAATTTAGAAGGAAAAAAAAAAATATGTGGATAAAAAAATGCAAATCTGTTGGTGCTGGCCGAACGCCTCGGCACAACTGTTGCGTTGGTCTATCTTTTTTTCAGGCAATTTTTGTTTTGTTGTCGCTGGATTTATATCCAGTTATATCTAGTCTGCGGACTCCAAACTTGTTGGAGAAAGTACCACGCTATGCAGCACTCTGTCCATGTAAAATATGAGCCTCCACAACCAAGTACTGAATCATAATCATCTTTATTCGCATTTGGGGTCATCACTGGAAATCCAACGACAAAATTAAGAAAAACATAAGCCAAGGCGAACGGTCAAGCCAAGGCAATCAATTCTTCCAAGGCATTCGACCAGCACAAACTGACTGGCATATTGTAGCTTAGCTGCATGAGGTGGCTGTTCGGGCTTCAAACAGTACGTGATATTGCATCGAATGCGGATAAAGTTTGTTAGCAGCTGAGCATCGATCGTCGGACACTATTGTCGAACCCTTGACCAATGCTAAAGAAACCCATTTAGTTAAAAAAAAAGTGGCCATAATAACCAGGTGTCATTCATCTAAGTGGTTACCTGTCAGCAATTTTGGACCAATTTAGTGGCAAACTTTCTGGGTTAATACTGGCCTTTTCTTTCTTTTCTTTTTTAAATCTTGGCTGGAATAGCGGGCAGGACTGTATTTAAAACTGTATGTTAATGTTAGACTTACGTTGTTACAGTGTCACAGGCGCACACAACAGCAAACAAGATAAAAAATTGATCAGATTAATTAGTAGGATTAATTCACTACAGGATAAATAAGCATGTTAAATATTCACAAGGCATGCAAGTAATTAGAATATTAATTAGCATAATCAGCATTAACAAATCGGAAGCCTTCCACTCAAAAAACAAACACTGCATGAAGAAAACAAACCGGAAAATCTGCTTAGCAATCATTCCCATATATTTTTCACAGACATTTTGAAAAACTTGTTTATACTGTATGCCTTTATGTTTCAATAAAAAAAAAAGTGAAATGAAAAACTTTCTACTCATCCTTGCAATTCAAATGGTAATGGATCATACGTAAATTTGTGCTGATTTTGCAAAGTCCTTTCTTAATCTACTTGAGGGTTGTACTATAGGGAATTTTTTGATCAATTGCAAGGTGCTCCATTAGTGAAATTGGGAAAGTTGGTTGCCACACAACAGTGCAACAATGTCATGTGTACTAAACCACAAAATTTATTAATAGCATTTGGGAAAGATGCTCTTGCACTTTTTTGAAGGTTAATGTTGAGTATCCCTACAATGTCTAGATTAATAAAGTTCTCACCCATGTTTACGGTTCATTCAATTATTTTTCTCACGAGAGAAATCTATCTCCAGAGGTTGGTGGCAGGGGGACTGGCAATTTTGTCTGTTAGGATTCAACGCCTCATTTGGATAATTGATGTAACCATTTCAGAGCTTTTGGAACGGAAAGGGGATTAATGTAATTTCTGTGTAGTCCATTAATGCTGATAATCATGCCAGAACTGGTAAGTGAATTGCCGAGTTTCATAGGCAGATTGGATCAAAACAAAAAGTTGATGTAAAAACGAAAAGAAAAAGTTTTGAAATTCAGTTGTAAAACGAAAGTCTACAAGAGGCTATAATTTAAAGAAAGATAATTTAGCTAAAAAATAGCGATTATGCATTGATTCCAAAGAAATAATCAGATTTTCGTAAAAAAAAAACCCAACAGTATCTATAAATTTGTTTTTTTTTTTAAGTATCATGCTTCAATCTTAAACTAGTCTTCACAAGGCCCAAGATCTTTCCATGATGCAAACCGAGTATGTTACCGTGACGTCACATACAGATAAAGATATTTAAGCATTCAGGGTTTAACGATTTTTCTAAATGTCAAATTCCCTAACAAAAATGCAGCTTATGAAAACAGTTGCGACTTTATCTCTTTGATAACAGAATTAATTGTCTAAATAAGATGTACTATTGATTAAAAATACATGTTTATAAACTAAGATACCCCTCCTCCAAAAAAAGGTCAGTGCTAGTGCTACATACTACCAAGTGCAAATGATGCAGCTGTAGTTAATGTTATTCAACCCATAAGCAACTGTACTACATTGTATCACATTGTACATGTTTAACACTGTACTACATTGTATCACATTGTATTACAATGTGTTTATTATCACTAATCAATCCATAAAACCACTGAGCGCCCAGGAAGTTTTGGGCAGCACAGGGAGTAACAGGAACAGCGGTTAGTGGCTGTACAGTGCCTTATGGGTTTCAAGACGCGCTTGAAACGAGAGGTTTTTGAAAACGTCAAATGGGACTCCACACTCATGCTACGTGTAAGCTGGACTAAAGGTCATTTCTACCGTTCTACCAATCACACCATGCTGAAAAGCTAAGGCTTCAATGGACACCCCCGCAATTCTTTGCCATTTTTTTTATATTAAAAATTAGTCCTCGTTATCCGAGTCCTTCAAAAATTGATTTTTTTTTCCCCCATGCTCTCAAGTTCAGAATAATTGAGACATTGAAATGCATATATCGCGCTGAACATGAACACAAAAGATCCATCATTCATGGGTAAGTGGATATGCCAAAAACTGCAAGGTTTCACTTTTTCCACCACCGCGATTGTCATCATTATGACGGCCAAGGGCAAAGACTTGATAGTAAGGTACCAGTATATGCAATATGACAAGCCGAGCAGTTGATGTCTATTGTGACATTTTGTCAGGAAAACATAAAAGCTTTTGATGTGCGCAAGGACACAAAGAGACGTGACTTTATTAGACTGAAACTCCATCAGTTCAGCAGACTGGAAAAAAGAATGACAGAATACATAACATTTACCCCGGTAAGCCAATATAATTAGCTTCAAACATTACGCGAAAGAACCGGCTAGTTATTGATGGTGATATGTATAGGTCAAAAACAATGGAAAAGGATTGCGGTTGTCCATGAAGACTACATAGCCTGCTGCCCCAAACCAAGCAGAATGCAAACAAATGCACACACACATTCCCTGGATGAACTTCAGCAGACAAGCGGGAAAAATAGGGTCTGGCATCTAGGCTATTTCCATCTGATTTCCATTTCTCACTTTTTTGTTTCTTGCAGTCATTTATAATTTACCCAGTTTTTATTGAGAAAATGCATTCACAGAAATATCTGCTTCGATAGAACACAAAATTCTTCAATCATCTTTAATATGTCTTGAATTCTTAAACAAGGAGAGTTATACATGTGCAACTTCAGCTAATAAAGAGAAGTTTTGAAATCAGATGTCAATTTTGCTAGACGGTGAGGAAAACTACTCAAGTATTTATACTTAAGTTTGAATGACGCGGAATGGAACGCCAACTTGATCAACTACAAAGCAGTGCTAGGCAAATGTTAGGCTACTAGTACAAACACAGCATGATGGGCTTAACCAGTCAGAAAAATAAATGAATCCCCAAAAGTCACAAAATGACCAATTACGACAAAAGTGTCAGACGTTCATGACACAAAGTACAATTTGAGAATTTTGAGCAACTTTTACTTTCATAATAGCCATCAGACATTACTTTATATTTAACATTGCAATGAAAAAGAAATGTGGAAAACTCTTTCGTTTTTCTCTGTAAATTTTTTCCCACCTTTTCAAGTTTTGAACCTTTGTGATTTAGTGGTGCACTTAAACCAGTTCCTGCCGGAGGCCGTGTTAACGTGCTCGACTTTTGCGGTATTCGGAATGGACGACAGATAAAACACACAGGGAGCGAGGCCGGAAATATCTGTCAGCAACCCGCTCGCAGCGAGCGAGGCTGGAAATACGAGTGTGCTGCCCGAGGGTGATGGCTTCAACCCGCCCGGCATTGAGGTCGAGTAAACAATAATCCCGCGCCTCGTTCCGTTCTTGTCAACATAATCCCGGCGTGAACTGGTTAATGAACAATCAGTAGGTGGAAAACAGGATTAAATTTTAACACATTTTAGCAAAGTCTCTGACTGGTTTTAGCAAGCCCTCTGCGCTATCGTTAACTACTTTTACTCATTAAAACTACAACTGCACTTTTCGTCTACATTTTAAATTTCGCTCTATGGCATTCACTACACTTTTCACTCAGCTACTGCTCTCTGATTGGCTGCGTCAAGAAACTTAAGTATAAACAAACAAAAACAAATCACCCTTTGAGTGTCCTCCTCCCCCCAGACCCGGAGAAGGAAAAAAAAAGGGGGAGGAGATAGGAAGAAGGGGGCGGAAGCCTGGAGGAGAGACTAGAGGCTAACCTCATCAGCAGTGTGGTTTACCTCGGCCGTCGCGTCCCCAGAATGCACCTCACCGGCTGCTGACACAAACACGGGATAATAAACAACAACAACAACAACCAAGGCTACGCATCATGTCAAAAATAAAAACGATAAGCAGAAAAACAGACAGCGAGAGGGACAGACAGTTTGCAGCATGTTTGACAAATTATGGTCTGTAGTTTGATTTTGTAGTGATTTGACCCACTGGGATGTTTTCATAGAGAATAAATCATTCTGAAGAACACCGAGTACCATGTCAGGTACTGGTTCCAGATGCCAGGCACCGGTTCCAGATGCCAGGTACCGGTTCCAGATGTCAGGAACCAGTTCCACATGCCAGGAACCGGTTCCAGATGCCAGGTACCGGTTCCAGATGCCAGGTACCGGTTCCAGATGCCAGGTACCGGTTCCAGATGTCAGGAACTGGTTCCACATGCCAGGAACCACTTCCACATGCCAGGAACCAGTTCCACATGCCAGGAACCGGCTCCACATGTCAGGAACCGGCTCCAGATTGTGGGATCGGGTACCCGTAACCAACTTTACAAATTACTTAGTAACTTCTCAGAGAGCTATAAAGAAAGGTTTTGAATGCCATTTGTGGGGCATTTCCAAATGAAAACCAAGCTCTGTTGAAAACCAAAAACAGATTCCATGTTTATGTGAATTTTTTACGCCCGACAGGTGACGCTCACCAAAGTTGCAGAGTAAACATGAAAGCTTTAACTAACTACATGTACAGTACTTCCGACAACTTATGGGATTTCAATTTTGGGATTGGTTAACTTTTACGGGTACCCATGTTTTTACTTCAATAGGGTTCCCGATTCACGTACTACCCGTAAATTCACACCACCACTACACAGGCTTGTTAGTATGGAGTGTCATTGTCCCCGGTGTGCCCACCCTCAGGTACACACATTTTATCTCTAGGTTTATCATGCACTTTACTGGGCTTTAAGAATCCATTTTACAACAATTGTCACTGTGTCAGCACCACTACCACGACGACCATAATTTGTCAAACTGAAGTTCAGACAAAGAGACATGCACACATATCCAAACTGCATCCCATGGCCAACATACAGTATACAATCCCAGCAAAACACTGTTGCAATGACATAATGAACGCTGGCAGCTAGGCAACTAGCAGAAACAACACTTAACAACATCACATCACTTTCATTCAAATCAAACTCTCACAACCTTTTAAAACAAAAAAATGGATTAAAGGCCCAAATACTGAGATCTAAGCATCTGCAGACAAATTACATCTTTGTGTGTATATCTCTCTACCACTCTTTAGATGATGAGATTTGAAGGTTTGCATGGTGGAAAGATACTAAGACAAGATACGTTTGTAGTAGCACCTTGTGAATAAATCTTTTAAAAGAGATTTATTCATATGGTGCTAACGCAAACGTATCTTGTCTTAATTTCTTAGATGATTTTTGATAAACACTTATTGTAAGCATAAACTTGATTGACTGAATTCCCAACTGATAAAAAACTTTCAGATTGAAAACTCTCCACCTACTAAGGCGTTATTTTGGGGCCACATTGTACAATAATACGGCATATGACTATCACCACGAAATGAGCATAAAGTTGGATTCTGCTGACCAAGAGCTTTCTAATGATATAATATTTGGGGGTACTGAGTTCAGTAACAGATACTGCCAACTTAATTGAAGTTGTTAAAGTGGCTTTTGACTCGAGGAAATGGCATTCAAAAATCCTGCTGTTGAAGATGAAAATAGATGTTAAAAGATGTTTGGTAGAACCAAAAATTAATTAAAAATAAAGGTAGAATGGATTGAGGTTCTTAAAAAGAAAAAGAAAAAAAAACAAGACCATTTAACTCTTGCAACTTTTCGCTTTGTCCCACTGTACTAAAAAAAAAAGGCAATTTCTGACTTAATACTCATTTCGTGGTGACAGGTCTCATATATGTATTTTTGCATCCCACCATATCAAGAGATGTCCCATGAGTGTGAAATCCAATGTAAATTTACAGTAGATCGTTTTTTTGGTGTTTTTTTTCTTCTGTTGTGTAATCAATGTCACATGATCACAGCATGCAATGTTTTGGTGGCTTCATCTACACAGACTGAATGGGTTAACTAACATGATAGCTAAGATAAAGTGCAAGTTAAATTTAACTCTTATGCCAACCCCAAAAAACTGTTGTTATTACTGGGCGTCTGAAACCCTGTGAAAAGCCGAAGGGTTTTACTCTTGATTGTTTTTGCGCCTCATAATACGCACAAAGGTACGCCCTGCAAGAACTGAATTATTGTCGGGCCGGAAAGAAAGTAGTGGATGTATCTTTAATGGACCTACATGTACGAGCTACTGGATTCATTTCTTTACTATAATCTTGATGTACCAGTAATGTTATGGTTCAATATCAAAATCCATTCGAGTTTAATTCTTAAGTTAAACAAAGAATTTGACTGGAGTGGGGTGTGAACCTGATCATTAACTACTGATAAAACTATCTAGCCCTATGTCGACTGTTCCCCAATTCTGTCAATTGTCTTTGCTCCATTTCAGTTTATTCGGGAAAAAAAAAAAAAAACAGTGAATGGTTTGTGCACTATTTTCTGTAACTCTTAATAGGCTAAATCTTTGTGGAACTGTACATCGTTCACGGTGTGCAGCGTTTTGAGTGCCCAACAGTTCGAAAATGAGCAAGTTGCAAGTGACCAACGTCTCTTGTGAATTAACTTGGGAAATCTGGTACAATGACTTGTTCAAATGTTCTGGATGTTTTAACTCTGAATTCTCCAGAGTCCAGACTTAATACACATTGTTGCTAGATCACATGATTCAGCAGGAGCTTCTCCACAGACACGTAAGGGCCACCCAGTACCAATACACCGTTCATATTGTTGACATACCGGTACGTGTAATGGTCTGTCCTGAATAAGATATGCCATCAAAAAATGTGCATCTCCAGACAATGCAGTATTCTTCCAATCTACTAAACTATGAGAAAGTAAAAAGCTCTTGACTACACAGATGAGTGTGACGTCACATGAATTATGTTTCAACCAAAACACAGTATTTCGGCTTCTTATGTTACATGACTAACAAACAAACCAACCCCACCCCCCCCAAAAGGAAAAAAACAAACAAACAAACAGACAAACACATATTCTTGATCAATATTAGCTTTTGCCCTTCACATATTCTAGAGGTAACTATCAGCAACACATCTGGCATTTCAGTAATTCTGCATTACACACTACAGGGTAGTTTTGTGAATAAAATGGATAAAAAATGATGTATTACCTGAATAAAATAGCCGAGTTTACCCGAGACACGCGTTAATCCAACAGACCAAAAAAATCCATCCCACAGAATTTTGGTCAACATACCCTCCCCATTTATCCCCCTCTCCTTGGATTGACCCCTATTAATTGTAGCGGTCATTGGCACGTTGCTTCAAAGTCCTCCCCACAACCATCCCCCCCCCCCCATTTTCAAAAAGGACAAAACATGACTGGAGCAAATATTAAATAAAAACAAATTGTAAATAGGGTGTATTCACATTAATATAAACATGTACTCAAACTAATCAAGAATACCATTGAGACAGCAACATCCACTACCGGTACAATGTTAGAGAAAAACACGGTGTCGTCCCTATGGTGCTTTCAATCTTTGTGTGCGTTTCAAAAACGTAGCTTCAACTGGCAGTAATTGCCTCAAATCTTTTGTGTTATTTCTTATTGTCAATATAAGTCGGTCAACAGAAAGCTCCCTCCCGCCTCCAAGATCAATTTCCTGCTGTGCTAGAGTCCATTGTTTGGGACTTTCCAGTCAATGTCAGCATGACAGGACAAACACGGAAGATAGGAACGTAACAAAGAAGACTTATTAAAAATTGTTTCCATGGTGATGGTCAGTGTTCTACTGGTAGGCAGGACAACAGAACGTCAGCAGACATTTGAAAGACATTTAATTACGCCCAAGTACAAGGTCTTGCCAAATTGCCTAGATTCTCTTGCGAGTGGATCCTGTTTTTCCCCGTTTTTGTTCACAGACCCGTGACACTGATGCAACGGAGAGAAATATGAGAACCTTTTAAAGTTACCAAACTGCCAGTATTAAACGCATTTTGCAAATGCGGTTATAATTAAACTTTTTCTCAAGGGTGGTTGTCTCCTTGATCGAGAACGACAGATTAAAAGAAAGTTTGCCACGGAAGTCAGGGGAATATGTTTCAGACAAGAATATATTTTAAAAAAAAGAATAATTTAAAATTTGAAGATATGATTTAGATTTATATAATCTATATGCAATATTCTAGTTCCAACTTGACTTTCTGGATGTCAGAAAGAGGGGAAAAGTTTCAAAAAAAAAAAAAAATTGACACAGAAGTCTGGGCAATATGATGCAGACAAGAATAACTAAATCTAATTTTCAAGATATGATTTCTATTTTACACATGATTGGTATACGGCACTATATTAAAATAGTAATGTCTTAGTTCTAACCTGACTTTCTGGATCATGTCAGAAAAAGATTTTAAGAAAACACATGTAGGGACCTTTCACAAATGATCTGACAAACTTATGAAACAAATTCTTTGGCCTAAATGTTTGTGTGTTGAAACTTTTTCACCCAAGAGACATTTTAGATTTCGGCATCTACAGCGCCATGTACTTGTATTCAACCCCTACCATATTTTTCCTGGAATTTCTTCCCACCAGTTGGAAGCATCCGACATACATCAAAATTCAACATTCAGCAGGAAACCAATGGTTTATCCGAACTCTTAGGTATTTTTGCTAGGATGCAACCCCGATCCTGCAAAATCCTCCAACTGCTTTTATGTAAAAATTACATACAGCCTCAATCCTCCGAAATCTTCTAGTATTTCTTGAATATGGTCCTTTGACTTTTGCGGGGTGACCACTGCCTCAATCCTGCAAAATCCTCCAGCAATCACTGTCAATATGTTGAGGCAGAGCCAGTGACATCCTGGAGCAGTGCGGAGGATTTCAAGTATAATCTAGGCCTAAATGTATGCACGGCTGAGCATAAACAACACAAGGTCTGGCCTAAGACCTTGACACAGTGCATCCTCCAAAATCAGCCACACATTTTTGCCGTATGGCCTCAATCCTGCAAAATCCTCCATTTGCAAAGAGGATTTTGGAGGATTTGGGAAGGTTAGGGTTACAGCTTTACAAAACCAAGCCATTAAATGGCCTATTAATAGGTAACTGAGCCTACAGTCAATTCCAGTCCCAAATTCATCAAATATCAAGAAAATTATAAGATGCTGGATTTTTATTGATTAGTGCTACAGTCCAAAGTGGTTTTCTGTAATCATTACTTGCCTTTGGAAAAAGATTCTGTTGGGATCAATACTTCTGGGCCTCCTTACTTCTATGGTTTTAAAACTAAAACAGAAAAATGATTCACGTCTGACTTTTCACTACAAGGCAATTCACTTGCCCTGCTCCGAGTTGGGAAAACACAAGATGAAAAACAACAAGGACTAAGACTAGTAGGGACTTTTGAACTGGTGAAACTGTTAGCCGTATTAGTAGATTAACGCTGGTGGGATGAATGGAATGAGAGGTGTAATATTTCTTACCTTGCTCATCTTTGCTGTAAACATAAAAATTAAAAAGGAGAAAAGAAAGACAATGTTACTTACATGAAACAAGATTTATTATGGTGTTATAAAATCAGATGGGAATACAAAAGTAACCCCCCCCCAAAAAAAAAAACCAAACTGAATTTCATATGTCTCCTACAATTTACCTGGAATTTTGATGGCATCAGCTTATAAAATTGTGATTTCAAGGTTTTATGACATATTCCAATTTTTCCGGACCAGAATGGGGTTTTACAAACTTGAGCCTCATCTCCAACGTCAGCTTCTATTCCAAGATTTTTGACAGACTTGATAGACGCGGGATAAATAGGCTCAAAATCTGGTCCATTTTTCTGCTACATGTATGTGGGTATCAAATCATAGTAAGAGGCCAAATGTTACGAGTGTGTTTATTGGTTTCAAGCTTTTGAGGCTTCTAAAGCATACTGGGGCCAGAGATGAAGCTGAAACTGGAGACAAGTTTTGGTAAATGGGCACGGACTCACCCATATTCCCTGACCTCATCCAAGGTGATGTCTGGGTTCTCCTCGGTGTCACCCTCCAAGTTGACGCTGATGTTGGGAATCTTGGCCAAGAGCTCGTCCACTTCGTTGTGAAGCTCTGTTTGGTAGAGCGAAGGGAGTGGGATAGGGTGGGAGGTGGGGTGGGGGAAAGGGTGGGGGATAGGGTGGGGAAGGAGTGGGGATAGGGTGGGCATGGGGCGGGAGATGGGGTAGGGGTATGATGGGGGTATGATGTGGGATAGGATGGAGTTAGGGTGGGAGTTGAGATGTAGGGCAAGGAAGGAGGCGGGGTAGGAGAAGGCATGGAGGACGGGTGGGGTTAAGAATTGGATATATGGATAAAGGAATTAGGGTAGGAGAGGAGATTGCAGTTGAGTTGATGAGGGTTTAGGAATGGGGAGGGGGGGTTGAGGGAGGGAGAGAGGTGGGCAAGGGGTAGGAAAGGTTAAGGTTAAGACTCAGAATTAGTATGGTGGTTACGTCTACATATTTACCCAAGATGACCACAGATGAACGGTTTGGTGGGCATTTTTTTCCCATTGCCCAAATCATTTTTCTGAAAGCTTGTACGTCTAACAGTATGTCAATAACATGGTTCAGTACTTTCTACCACCAAGTGAGTGTGAGACTATGCTGTTTGGACTACATGCTGAATTTAGTTCACATCGACCAACATGATTACAATGTATTAAACTAAAGGTTAAATTCCCCTACACGTTACGAGGGTCTCACCATGTTAAAACATGCACTGTCAACACGACTTTTGGAAGAAAGTTTGAATGGACGATCACGCAGAAACATACAATGGAAAAAAAAAATGTATAAAAAAACCCAATGTGTACAAAAGTGCCGCTTGATATCTGTCAAAAAGACCAAAGTTCCGAGGACTGATCAACCTTCGAAGCTTTAACGTATAGTTGTAGTTATGCTAAAAACAATACTTAAACTGATAATTTTTCTGAAAATATATACTTCCATGCTAAATTCTCGCTCCAGCTAACCCACTACAGTATATACCTCGATCACTCAATTGATGTTCCCTTCACACTGATTTCCTGACCACTACATGTACCTAGCTAAATTGTTTTGAAGTGATTAAATAGTTGTCTACAATAAGCTATTGGTGGTAAGGTTCCCCACTCTATTGCTTACTGCCAGTTGACATCAGGGTTACGGCAGGGGTGCTGACATTTGGGGAAATGTGGCCTAGTGGTTAGGGTTCGTGACTCATGATCAGAGGTTCAATCTAGCTGCTGGTTATATGTTGTGTCCTTGGGAAAGCCACTTTACCCCACTTGCCTCTCTCCACCAAGGAGTACAAATGGGTACTGGCATTAGCTGGGGAGTAACCTGCGATGGACTGGCATCCCATCCAGAGGGCATAGAGACATTCTCAATTTTTTTTCATGCCAAGGAAACCGGAGATCAGGCCAGCCTGATGGGCCACGTCGGCTTGTGACAGTCTGTACTTTACTCACTACAGACGTTTATATTCTTACCGTCGGCAGTCTGGGCGTCGCCACTGCTTTTGACCATAGTTTCCTCTGTCCTGACCACCGTCTGACCGCCAGAGCTAGAGGAGGAGATGATCGTCCGCTCTGTCTTGATGACCGTGGTGCTAGAGGTGACCGTGGAGGATGAGGACTGCACTGTGGCGCCACCTGGTCAAGAGAGGGTCAGGGAACAATTTGACATCAAGTTGGAAGTCATCGTTAAAAATCTGTTCAACTTATTTTGAATCCAATTCACTGCTGTCAACTTGCTGTCAAGTCAAGTTTTCACAGTCGACCACACGTCCTTCGGTCTCAAGTTAATCAACAGCTTTCTAAATGACCCGAGACAAATACACTCCTCTTTCATGCTTCATCGACAGGTGACTGACTTGTGGTTTGACTTACGATTGACTTGACTCAACTACATCACTGGTCTGCATTAAGGTCAGTTCAAACTCTGTGCGTAAGTGAATCCAAAATGCGAATTTGTGACATCGGCGCAAGTTTTTGAGCTGCGAATCTGCAGAAACTGAATACATTTCGACTCCGGCAAATTTCGCAGCTAGTGCTTCGTGACGTCAAATTCGCATCGCCTTCGCATGAAGTATGAACCAACCTTCACTCTGAATTGGGCGAGGCTACTCACCCTGTGCCATGGGATCATCCATATCAGTCTCCTGCACCACCACCGTTGTTGTAGTTGTCGCTGCCCCTGCTGCTGGTTCGGTCTCGGCATCCCCACCAGCACCAGGTGCTGCAGACTCAGCCGTGGGTGCCTCCTCTGCCGCGGCAGCCGGCTCCTCTGCTGCCGGGGCCTCCTCGGCGATTGGGTGACCGTCTACGGGAACTTTGGGCTCCTGGGCTGGTTCGGGTTCTGGTTCCGGTTCGGGTTCTGGGGGCGGCGGGCGCATGCCCTCGGCGAGCTCCAGCATGCACATGGGCTCGGTGAAGTACCGGGCAGACAGAGAGAACCTTGAGGAGGAAACGTTTGATTCATGATTCAGTCACAGTGAGATTCAGAACAGCCTGATTTGGAGTTCCATTGTTATACTGTTCTGCCTAGTTTGTATCATTTCACTTGCGCATTGAAATCTGAGGTGCGTGTGTAATTTGAAACCTTATTGGTGGATGAGCAACCGACCCACGGACACAGGAGGCAAGGAAGACAGAAGGACACTGTGTAGAATCGACAGACCAACTGGCCTCCCTCATGCGAGACCGATTTACTTGGAAAAGCCATACTCAAGCCCACCTGTGGGCGAACGAGTGAGTGACTGATTGCTGAACTTGGGACTTGATGCTATATACTACTTGCATACTACTTGCATGTTTTAAGCAAAAAGAATGTCCAATAAAGTTGCTGTTCTGTGGTGACTTGTTAAGATTCTGATGATTCCTAACAAAATGCCCAAGGTGTTAAGGTTTAAACCAAAAAACCCAGATACTCTCAGCCAACCTTTCGAGCTCGGATGGTGAGAGCAGGTAGAATCCCTCGCCGCGAGACGTGAAGATGAGAGACTGGACTCCAGAGACGTTCTCCTTACGCAGAGCAGAGAAGCCCAGCTGCTTCTTGAGGGCTGGAATGCTGTAGATGGCTAGCTCTCCCAGGTTGGTCAGGCAACTGATGCAGTTCTCAGAGTGGTTGTCATCTTCAAGAAAAGAAAAAAAAAGGAGAGGAGGCGTATCTTTACAAAGCTCTTCAACTATTAAGCAACTGTAGATGTCACTATGTGGGCAACTCATTGCAGCCACTTCCACAGGTGAGGTATAAGTTCAAGCCGCAGTTAAGAAATAATTCAAATCTGGCCTTAGTGTCACAAGGCAGCTTCACTTGATGGTACCAAAGCTTGAAAAAAAAAACACCTCAATTTTTAGTGACTGCATCTTTCTCAAAGTGATATACAGTATCTCTTGACAGCTTTATCCCTGAAGTGTTTAAATAGATATCAAAACCTTCAACTTTCCAGTTTTCACTAAAACAAGAATATTGGAATTACTGGTTTATTAAGCTGCTATTGACATTTCAGTCCTGCATTAGCAGGCCATAAGGACTGCTAAAATCATTGCGGGGTTCAATTTGAATTGAGACCTGAACAGGTGACATATTCAGGGTTTCATCTGTGATTCATGGAGGCAGGCAGAGACTATTTCTTCTTACTGAATTTACCGCGCAACCATTAATCTTATCTAGAGAATTTCAGTTGGCTAAAGACAGAGTGAAAATGGTTTCATCCTTCATACTGTCAATGATCGTTTCCCAGGAATGTTTGGAGACTGCGAGTCACTTTCATCTGGTACCAACTGTGGGTGTTTTGAACTCACCACTTCGGCTTCTGAAGTTGATGGTGCTGACCTTGCGAACCTTGGAGCCATCGTGAGCAGTCAGTTTGGTCTTACGGGTTGGCTTCAAGCTGGGCAGGTGGAAAACCTGAGAAGAGGAATAAAATAGGTAAATATCAACAAGCCGACTTATGGTTTGTAAAAAAAGTGTTTAGGGACAAATTTTGGGACTGTTCATTGGGCTTGTGGTAAAACTTCACTATGAATAACTCTTCAAAGTAGGACAGATTAGGGTTCCCAGCACTTTATGAAAACAAAAGTCCCTGAGTTTTCCCCGAGAAATTTCCCAAATTCCATGAAAAAGATTTTCACTTTTAATGCGGTTGCTGGGAAGTCAAAAGGTGGTTGCAGTGAAGCATATTCACACTGCATAAACACCAAAAAGCCACCACGGCCAGTCAGTCAATGAACACAACTTTGAACACATGACACAAGACGACCACTCGCCAAACTGGTAAAAACATTTCCCTTCTGGGTCCCTGTCGAGTTGCCTCAGCTTTCCCCTGATTTTTGGTGCTTTTCCTGACTGGAAAAACAGAAACTCATTTTCGAGTTTCTCCTGATTTCCAGAGAGGCTGGAAACCCTGTAGAAGCTAGACGACTGACTCAATCATGCAAGGTAATTTCCATTGTCTTTACACGTCTCCACAAGGATTGCGCTGACTTGTGTTCCCACTTCAAAATGTCTCTCTTTGTAGTCAATGAAAGATTACAAGAATTGAAAATGGAATGTGCAAATATAAATCTTGCAATTAGGACCGAGTTTCAGTTTCACATACTGGTTCATGCACTAGTTCATGTACGCAAAACATTATGCACGGTGTTTTCCGTGAACTAGTTGTAGTGATTAGGCTATCCAACTAAGGAATGTAGTCAAGTTTATCACAAGTCCATCACAAGTCCTCCAGTCCCAATTTTAACTCACAAGCTATTCAAATGAGCTTTGACAAAGGCATTCCTTTGTTATTGTTCATCCACTGTTACTTGTGACTGGACGTGGGATTTACTTGTGATGGACTCGACTACATCCCTGCATCCACTGTTGGAATTCCAACCCACCTTGAACTGTTCCTCAGAGCAGACGATGAGGCTGTGGCCACTCATATTGGGCGGCTTAGCGCGCTCATTCTGTACATCAATGGGATCTGGCAAGGGGTAGGAATCGCTGTCCACGATGACTAGGGACACCACGGGAGCAGCGTGCTTCAACCTGATCTCCTTACCTGAGAAGAAGGAAGACAATGTTCAGACAAAGTAGTCAAAAATCTGAAAACCTAAGGCTGGGTATGAGCAGAGAAACAACATTCTTAGACGTAAAAGTGCAAAACATTACCGACACCTGAGTGTCGTTCCTTCCATGATCCCGTACCCAGCCGTGTTCCTTGAACACCATGGAAAGGTGTAGAATAAATACATAATTTGGGAGGCTAATCATCATTACTCGCAGCCGAGAAGCTGAATTGCGAAGGACGCGGCTACAACGTGGTTGAGCTGAAGGCATGTAAAGGTGCCTTAGGCAGCTGCCATACAACCCATGTCTGACCATGGAGCACAGCCAGATCAAAAGTGTTGATTTTTGCAGGGGGAGGAAAACTGGAAGGCCCGGAGAAAAACCCTTGTGGCGCAGGAGAGAATCAACGCACAACTCTACTTACATATGGTCCGAGTCGGGAATCAAACCCGGGCCACATTGGTATAAGGCACAACTTCATGCGCTAGCCACTCATGCCAGAAAGGGGTAGAACAAGGTGGCAGATTGAACTTTTTAAAGTACTGGTTTATCAACTCCTTACAGACTGGAAGACAGCATCTAGAGATCTCATTCATGCTAGGGTCTGTCCTTCAGAAGGTCATATCTCCACAGACGTAGATTTTACTAAATGTATGGAGTATTTAAACAGTGTGTGAAACTGATCAGTTAAATTGCATTAAGAAATATTGTTAAACTGCTTTTCCTTGAGTGTGTTGTCAGTCTGTTTCGGATCCATTGCATATCTGGCCCAGTAGTTCCAACAGACACGTACAGACTAAAAATGCACTAATTGAAAGACTCTTTAACCCTAACTCCCTTGGCCTTTTTGCTAGGATGTAGCCTCAATCCTGCAAAATCCTCCAGTTGGCCTCATGGAAAAATAGCATATAGCCTCAATCCTGCAAATTCCTCCGTTATTTCTTGAATATGGTCCACGGAGGGATGACCACTGTCTGAATCCGGCAAAATCCTCCGGCTATGTCTGTCAATAGGCCGAGGCAGAGGCAGTGACATCCTGGAGCAGTGCGGAGGATGTCAAGTATTATCAAGGACTCAATTTATGCATGGCTGAGCATAAACAACACAAGGTCCGGCCCAAGACCTTGACACAGTGCGTACTCCGAAATCAGCAACGCACTTTTGCCATGTAACCTCAATCCTGCAAATTCCTCCAATTTGCAAAAAGGATTTTGGAGGATTCAGGGCGGTTAGGGTTAAGCCAGTCTCCAACCTGTGGACCAACACGAAAGTCCAGACATGAAGACTTACTGATGATTGCATCCACAGCGTCCGAGTCTCTCTTGTCAGCTCCTGGGATGCTGAGGACGTAGATGATGACAGAACCGGCGTTGGTGCCGCACCACAGAGATGGAGTAGCCACTTGGCCTGGAAGAATAAAATAACAATCAATATTATGAGTATTATCTTGTCTTGCAGCTCATTTGATGAACAGTAAAGCAATGTGTAATGCTGTGCTCGCTTTTCAAGGGTCAATGTAGTTGCGTGCATTTCCTGCAGCAGAAACATTCATAAATGATAATTTGATGCTGACTTTATTCCAAAGGTCTCAAAGCGCTTCACATTTATTACCCCTGTTCATCAGGCTGTGAGAACAGTTTTTGCAGCAACTGGAGATCATCGCATTCAGGTCTCTACCTTCACAGGTACCCATTTACACTCCTGGGCGGAGAGAGGCAATTGTAGTATAGTGTCTTGCCCAAGAACACAAGCACCATGTTCCCTGTCAGGGTTTGAACCCACGTACCACAGCAACTGAGCCAAACACCATAACCATTGGACCACAGCGCTCCATGCAGTTGGCTGGGCCTAACGGATCGGTCCATATTACTAGTTTGAGTCGATACCTGTCAACTAGCTCTACGCAGAAAATTACAAGATCGGATGACATCTGAGAGATGAGTGCGACTTACTGTCGTTGACGAAGGTGTTGGCAAAGTAGAGATATCGGACCATGCTGGTCTTGGTGTCATCCCCCCTGGCTTCAATCTTACGCTCCACCTGGGCCATCTCACGGGTTGGGCTGGCCTTGGCACCGCTGTCCTCCTTGCCCTCAGGCTGATGGACAAAGGGAAAAAACACGAAAGGTGTAGTCAAGACGTCACAAGTCCATCACAAGTCCTCACAAGTCCATCACAAGTCCTCCAGTCCCAATTCAACTCACAAGCTATTCAAATGAGCTTTGACAAAGGCATTCCTTTGTTATTGTTCATCCATTGTTACTTGTGACTGGACTTGTTCGTGGACTTGTGATTGGACTCATGATGGGCTTGTGATGGACTCGACCACATCCCAGGTCCTCCCAAGTCAATCACTATTCATTCAGTCTCAAGGCCAGTCTCAAGCCATCCATCTGAACACTGTCAAAAGCATTCCTTTGAAATTGTGAATTCACTGGTCTTGGTGAGCTGACTTGTACTTGTAATTTGACTTGTGATCGATTTTCCACCCTCATCAAAATTTGACGTTTTTTAAAACTTTTATTTACTGTATCCGCATCATTTTCGGTTTCAATTTGCTGTTTTTCCCTAGCTCTCTACATAATCTACATTCAGTTATTTTCACTTCGAATATTTTTCTACCTTTTCCACTTTCATTCAATATCAACATCAGTGCCTGTGGTTATGTCTGTTTTTGTCTTAAGGTATATTATATGCGGTGTCATTTCCCTTCAAATATTCCACCCGTATCTGCGTCAATGCGTTACAAATTTTCTCTCAATCTTTCAGTATTAAAGGGAAATTACAACATTTGCAAGCATCGAAAAATAAAACTACCAAGTTTTTACGAAATACCTTACAGGATGTTGGTAAATGACAGTCTAAAGCATCCTGTAAAATAATGGCACCTGGTGTGAAGTCATTTTCAAGTAAATGGTATTTTTGTATACATTTCCAACGGTGGTCGGCCGACCATCTATAAATTGATCCATTTAATTTTCAGTGGAGTCAGGGAACCAGACTACTTGAACATTTTTGTTTTTCTTGGTTTTTCCAGCATTTCCGAACACAAAACTTCAAACATGTCAGTGCAACAATAATTTGATCTATTATACTAACCCCTCAAATAATTCATTTCTGAAAATTAAAGCAAAAGCCAATGATGTACATTCCCTTTAACCTATGTTATTGCCAAAGTGTATCTACCTTATCAGCATCAATGTCCGTGGTTTGCACACCCTCTCCAGATGCACTAGCTCCGCCCTCAGCCTTCTCCTTCTTAGGCGATCCTCCGGCGGCGGCGCCGCTATGCTGTCGTCGCTTCCTCAGCCTCCGAATGGACGCCCGCAGCGACTTGGCCATGGAGCGCTTACGAGTCATGGGCTGGCCGGTGGAGGACAGATCATTGGGGTTCAGGGTGCAGTGGGCCGTGATCAGCTTCTTCTGGGTGTTGTCAAACAGGGCAAAGCCGTGGCTGGTGCCCACCGTGGTCAGCCCCCAGCTGCTCTGGAGCGCCAGGGCCGTGATGGAGGCCGGGGGCTGGGCCTGGACCACCATGGAGGGCTGGAAGCCGGGAGCAAACTTGAGAGGGTCTTCCTTGACGGCCAGGGACTCGTGGCCCTTCCAGACAAACTTGTCTTGCTCCCCGACAATCTGAATTGGGAAACTCTGCAAGCCAATAACAAAAAACAAGATTTGAGGTCATTCATTGGTACTTCTTGAAGTAAATATGACTCCAAGTTTACCAACTTGATCTTTTTGCGTAATTTTTGACTTTGGACTTTTTTTTTCTCGACTGCTGTTAAAAACTCAATTTCCAGGTGTCCGTCTGGCCGTTCTGAATAATAATCACATCTGTGGCCCTTCCGGTTTTTCTGGGGGTAAGGACAGTCTTACAAATTACCAGGTTAGTAAAACATACAGGACAGATGAGAAAACAAAACAAAGAAAAAACACTAAAAGAGGGTTCCGATAACCCCTATTAAGCTATTTCATTTTCTCATAATCCGGATGCGACCTAGGCAGAAAGCTTCTTACCTCGACATTCTTCTCCACCTCCTCGGTTCCAATGTTGAGCACAATGACCTGGCCGGCGGTTCCACCCACCAACAGGGTGCCGCTGATGGGGCACAGGGCAATCTTCTGGACTCCTAGACGTGGGTCGTCACTGAAGGGATCAAAGTTGCCAACCTGGGGAACAAGAGAATCGCACGATGAGTCTGATAGACAGTACTTCATTTCTGTATAGGAACTACATGCATGAGCAAAGTCAAAATCAAAACTGATCCCTTGAGGATCTGTGGTCAAATGAGTTTGTTTCTGCATTCAATAGGGGACGTTAAACAATAGAGGACAATAGAGTTCCCAATTCCAGAAGAGGTCCCCTATTTGGATTCGTGTACAAAACACATGGGAGGTCTTCCTAAAAAGTTGAAGTACAAACAAAAGAGGCACAATAGGGGGTCCCTGATTGCAGGCAAATACACACTTGCGTGTACCAGTTTGCCTGTGTATGTAACGAATACACTCGACGGAGTTTATTCTGAATGTGCGCAAAGTCATAGCGTGTTTCTGTGAGCGTCAGGTGTTGACGGAAATGCGTTCAAATATCTCTCCTGGTGGTCTCCCTAAATCTCCCTTTCTTACCGTGGGCAAGGCACTTTGTCACTCATTGCTTCTCACCACCCAGGAGTGAATGAGTAACTGAGGGCAGAGGTGGTTATTGTGGTCGATTTAAGCTGCTTTGCCCTGAAATGGCAGTATCGAGCTGTATACTCCCCAGGGAGCTGAGATGGTATTTGGAATGTTTCAATGGCCCAAGGAGCAGGGGTAATAATGATGTACATGTAGCGCCTTCAGCACCAATAATGGTGAATACATGCACTTTATAAAATACCCATTATTATTACCATTGAGGGTTCTTCTGCACAGAGCCCATTGGTAT
>JASAOE010000297.1:0-25000 GCA_029964075.1 Patiria pectinifera
CAAGCAGGTGCAGACTAACTCAAGCCATAAAAAGACAAAAGTGGGCAAGTAAAAAAAAAGCTGTTTGGGATGGATTGATTAGCTGAAGGTGACAGCACTCGCTAGGGTTGGTGACCAGAGGGTTAGTGACCAGAGGGATGGTGACCAGAGGGTTGGTGACCAGAGGGATGGTGACCAGAGGGTTGGTGACCAGAGGGATGGTGACCAGAGGGTTGGTGACCAGAGGGTTGGTGACCAGAGGGTTGGTGACTGAAGAACTTGCTGGGGCAGTGAGTTCCGCAGGCAAATGGTATCTGGGGAGAAGTCCTTAAATGTAACTGTGCTAAATTTTTGATTGTCAGGGTCACGAAGAGAAGAAGCTAGTGGTGGTCTCAGTGTCGCCTCAATCCAGGGCATCGCTGGCTGCTCGGTATCATCTCTCAATACAGGAGACAGCAAGGAGACTGACTGGGTTCCTCAAGGAATTAGGTAAGGGGCGTGGCTAGGGACTAGAGAATTGGGGCGGGGGATGTTTACCTTACATCTCTCCCTACAGGAGACAGCAAGGAGACTGACTGGGTTCCTCAAGGAATTAGGTAAGGGGCGTGGCTAGGGACTAGAGAATTGGGGCGGGGGATGTTTACCTTACATCTCTCCCTACAGGAGACAGCAAGGAGACTGACTGGGTTCCTCAAGGAATTAGGTAAGGGGCGTGGCCAGGGGCTAGAGAATTAGGGCGGGGCGGGTGGACTAAAAGGCCACCTGGAATTGTTTGCATTTGCAAGACTATTAACAAGAGTAACAAAAGAAAATCCTGTGTTTTTCCCACAACAGCAAATCCATTTGTATAGATCTCAAATTTCCAAAACCAGATATGAATATGTATTTGTAGAATTTATATCTCAGTGTTGGCTGTCACCACTGTAAAGTTTTTATTATTGCTTGTAAACTGTAAACAAATAGAAGATGCACAGAATCACTAGTTTTTACTTGCAAATGAATTTGGTTCAAGGGCCTATGCAAGATAGTTTGAATTGACTTAGAAACTTACTGTAGAATTATTGAGAAAAACCCAAACTGTATCCTCAAATTTTTTTGTACTTTAGCTTTTCAAATCTTTTCTATTTGCAGGTGTGCATCATGTGTTTGATGAGACATTTGCCAGGGACTTCAGTCTTCTTCAGAGCCAGAAGGAGTTTGTTGATAGATTCAGAAGACGAGAAGAGAAAGGGACCGTACCGATGCTGGCTTCTGCCTGCCCAGGTATCCTCTGGACACTTGTCTTAAAAAATAAACAGCAAAAACTTTGGCAATTCCACCATAATGAAAGGAAGTGTAATGTCCGTGACAGAGCCAATTAACCATAATATCTAATTAATGATTCAGAAAAATGATCCAAAACTCCTGAACTGTAATCTCCTTGACCATTGCTACAAGATGGATTTATAAGATTTGAAAAATATTGTCTCAGGTTGGGTGTGTTACGCCGAGAAGACACATGGGTCTTACATCCTGCCTTACATCAGCACCACCAAGTCCCCTCAGCAAGTCATGGGCTCGCTGGTCAAGGATTATTACTCCAAGCAGGGTGGTATCCGACCAGACCAGGTCTACCATGCTACCATCATGCCTTGCTTCGACAAGAAGTTGGAGGCGTCACGAGAAGACTTTTACAACGATGTCTACAGCACGCGAGATGTAGATTGCGTTATTACATCAGGTAGATTGGAGTTGTGGTAATGTAAAGATCAGATTTGTAAGTTAGTTGATAACAAGTCAGTAACATCTTATTCACAAGTCCATCACAAGTCAGTTACAAGTCAATCACAAGCTAGTCACAAGTCCATAACAAGACAATCACAGGTCAGTTACAAGTCAAACGCAAGTCAAACCCAAGTCAGTCCAAAGACAATCACAAGTCAATCACAATTTAGTCACAAATTAATCACAAGTCAATCACAAGTCAGTCACAAATCAATCACAAGTCAGTTACAAGTCAATCACAAGCTAGTCACAAGTCAGTCACAAATCAATCACAAGTCAGTCACAAGTCAGTCGCAAGTCACATCACAAGTCATCCACTCCCAAGTCATCCCCTTTAACTTGTGACCAGACTTGGGATATTACAATAGACAAGATTACAACTGTTAAAATCATATTTTTTTAAATATGTTTTTTTTGTGTAGGAGAAGTTGAAGTGATGCTTGACAAAGAGGGACTCTCGCTAGCTGATATGCAACCCCAGGACCTAGATCCCATGTTCCCTGTATCCAGGGATGGACAGTTAGTGAATCACATCGGAGGTGGGTCTGGTGGATACCTGGAGCATATATTCAGATACGCTGCCCGGGAGTTATATGGAGTCAGTGTAGAACACATTGAGTACAAGACTCTGAAGTAAGTGGTCATTAACCTTGTAATTATGCAATATGAGAAAGGGAATACTTTTCACAAAAAACAAAAGGAAACTTGTGACGTCAAGGTGTTCCGTCTGTGAGTTGCTAAAGTTGAACACATTCAAACTCTGGCAAACTTCGCCTTGAAAGATTTCGATGCCAAACGTTTTGCTTATACTTAGCATGTTTTTTTTTTCAAGAAATATAAACCTCCCTGATAGACAGGTACAGTGAGTTGAAGTGGCTTGCCCAATGACACAACATATGGCCAGCAGCAGGATTGAACCCTTGACCCTCTGATTATGAGTCACAAACCCAACCACCATACACATACCAAGCATTGAAACACAAAGTAACACTGAAATGTTTGTGTTTGTTCACCAACAGGAACAAAGACTTCAGAGAGGCCACATTGGAAGTGGATGGCGACATCAAACTCAAGTTTGCCCTTGCCTACGGCTTTAGGAATATCCAGAACCTGGTGCAGAAGGTCAAGCGAGGGCGGTCTCCGTATCACTTTGTGGAGGTCATGGCTTGCCCATCTGGTAAATGTCAAACTTTGTATTTTCATACCTAAAGCTTTGCCCTTGACAAGGGATATTTTGTATTGAGCTCTACATGTATACGCTTAATGCTGTGTGAGAGGTTTTGAGCAACATATAAACATAGTATATCACTGCTGTAACAACCAGCACTATATCAAACTTGTGGCTATAACACCCACCCACCCCCCATAGCTCCCGAATTTCATGGTTGAAGATCTCTAAAATGAGCAACCGTTAAACTGAAAAAACAGTCTTTAAGTTCTTCCATAAACATTGGTAATATGTGAATATAAATACACTTTTCTGTGTGTCCAGGCTGTGTGAATGGTGGGGGTCAGATCCGCCCACAAGACGGGGAGCAACCCAAGGAACTCTTGCCTCGCGTGGAGGCACTCTACAACTCCCTCAACACCAGGAGACCAGAGGACAACCCACTACTGGACCAGCTGGTCTCTGATTGGCTGGGAGGTGCAGACACTGAGAAAGCTCACGCTATGTTGGAGACGGGGTACCACGCAGTAGAGAAGATGAACAATGCATTGACTATCAAATGGTGATGTGTCCAAGTCTCTTCTTTGGGGCTATGGACTGTGAGCAGGAACAGTAGAGGGCCCTTCAACCAATCCTGATAGCTCCATTGAGGGAGATAGGGTGTGCATACACAGGTTCACACATATTGTAGAAGTACAATGGTTCGCGTGTCTATTGTAATAAGTACGCACTGCTAATTTCATTCTGAATCCGCACAAATCTGCATTATCATCATGGGAGCGTCAGGCGCCGTCAACAATTCATTTTTCTGGGCAGTGCAGTGAGGGAGGAAATGTTTAGTGCGAAAAACTAACAATTTGGTTTTGTGTTTTGTATATTTACATATATTTCCAGATTTACCACAAGGTTATGGCAATCGTGATAAAGTGCAGTAACATTGAATGGGGCGTAAATGTATCAGGCTTTCCAACCAAGTTATGATAACTCATTTTGTGAATTTTGAGACAAGGGGCTGCCTTTAACCAGAGCGGATCGCATTTGATTACATCATCATAGTTTAGGAATAAGGTGTGTGAATACATTCCAGAAATCAATTTCATTTTGAGTGCATCTTATACCTATTATTTCATACGTAAAATCATAAGGATGAAAGCAATTTTGTTTTTTAATTTTACGTATATTTCTATCAGGCAGTATCAGAAACACTTCAAATGAACAATTTGGAAAGTATTTATTGTGCATTATTCAATTGACATTGGTAATGTGTATATTTAACAAATTGTACAATAAATAAAATAATTTCCACAAAAGAAACCTCTGTGCTGTTGGTTTCCATGTGTCATAAATCATCAATAAGTTGTTTTCTAAAATACTTATGTTGAATATATAATTCAAGTTGTTAAAACTTGTGTTTATCACAAATTTAAAATAATTTATTTCAAAATTTCTTTTGAATGTTCACACTTTTTTCAAATCCAAAAAGGGCTTTTAAGTTTTTCTTTCCTTTTTTAGCATAGAACTGTTATGAGTTATGAAATAGAAACCACTTGAAGATATCTTTTAAAATTGTCCTATAAATTCCCCCAAATGTTCCAATTTTCTTTTAAAAACAAACCCCTCACAATAAATTAGTTTAGTGAAGATCCACCATGAAAGGGCTAATCTCAAGTCTCCAGTTTATCAAAATTTTTTCATCTGTGTTAGATTGTATAAATCCCAATGGCTTTAACTGTAAGGCATCTTTTGGAAAGGAACGCTCCTGAATCCTTTAAAATCCTCCACTGTGCAGAAACAGATGTCTTATTCTTTGTATTTCAAGGAGTATCAACCCCCATGCATAGTAACAGCCGCTGGGGTCTGTTTTCCGCATTCACCCCTTGCACCTGCACCGTATTGTATTGCATTGCATTGTGTTTATCTCCTGATGAATCCATAAATTCAGAAGTACTGGGAGGTTTGGGGTGGGGCAGGGAGTGACAGGCAGGGAGTGACAGGCAGGGCGGTTTAACAAGCACAGCAGTTTGTGGTGGGACTGGTAATAACAGGCAGGGCGGTTTTGGGGTGGGGCACGGAGTGACAGGTAGTACCAGTCGGAGGGGGGGGGGGGCGATACAGGGAGTAATGGGTTAAACACTGATAGTCTTGAATATATTGAACCCGCTGTGAGCCGTGCTGATAATGACACCAGAGATCTGTGGGTGCCAATGAATTTCCTTGATGTCGCTCTGCCCCTGGTGCACAAACAGCAACTGTGGGGCTATGTCATCGAGCCTGGACCCCCCAGTCTGGCCTTCCATCGCTGTCTCACGTTCTCGTTCTCGTTCCAGCGATAGGTCCCAGAGGGTTACCTGGTCATCGGAGCCTGCTGATGCAAAGACTGTGCTGTCCACGGGGTTCCACTCCACTGACGTGATGGGCCCAGTGTGGTGCTTGAACTTGGCGACAGGGGGACCCTTTTTCTGAAGGCGAAGAAGAGAGAGAGAGAGAGAGATAAACAAAGAAATATTATTAAATATTATTAAATATTTAAACAAAGAAACAAACAAAAAACAGTGATTGTTTTAAAATGTAATGAAATTCATGACAATATGTATGCCTGTACATTGATACTTGCCACATTTTCCACCATTTCATAGGAAATCTGATTGACTTTCTGTTGAAGTTTGGGGACATTTTTTATACAGTACTCAGGAGAACTTGAAGGGGGTAGTGAAAAAGGGGTAGTGCAAGCACTCAGCGGGTAGGCAAGTGAGTTTTCTTTCCCTTCCCTTGCATACTTTGACCCAGGTTCGAATCTAACCCAGGCCCATGTTAGCTTTTTGAGATACGGCAGATACAATAAGGGAGTGTTATTTGGTTTGAGTGAATTTGGGTAAATGCAAGAGTGTTTAAGCACACTAAATAGCACCCTCGTATTGTGTCCACTAAATCTCAAAAAGGCTAATGTAGGTATGGTCGTCGGTCCCTTTCTATTCTGCAGATTTTTCCTCCAGAAAATTTTCCAGCGTTTTCCTCCCACATTTAAAACTGAATGTTTCTTTGTCATATTTCCACAGACTTCTTCAGGCTTATAAGCTAAGGTGCCATGAACACTTTTGTGGAATACTGACTTTCATCGTGAAAAAAGTAATGGTAATTGTAAATTATGTTTGGTTTATAGCGTCCTTGCCTGCAAGACCCTTGGATCCATCTTGGATCCATCTTGGATCCATCTTGGATCCATCTTACCTGGAATTGTCTCAAGTCCCAGACATTCAAGACACCATCATCGCCTCCAGACAGGATGAAAGGATCTTTCCGGTTCCAGTGGATGACGTTTACGTCGCTACTGTGTGCTTCTTCCATCATTATCATGCATGCTTTGCTTGGCGTCGCCCGAACATCCCAAATTCTGATGCTTTTGTCGACAGAACACGATGCAAAAACCTTTACATGTATTAAACAAAACAAAATTTGTTGTTAAAAGAGAAAGCTCATTGAGTTGTGCTCAATGTACTGTCCAAGTATTTGCTGATTAACTTCATTACGGATGGGATATTGTTTACTTGGATTACTGATTTAAAGGGATATTTTCCAGAGGAATTTATACTTAATATGCCTACATTTTTCTCAGTTGGTGACCATTGTAAATCCTCCACTGACTCGGTGTGAGCTGCATAGGGTCGCTGGTCTACATACCACTCCCCTCCTTCTTGTAACTTCCACAGATGGATATTTCTCCGACAATCTCCAGTAATCAGATTCCCTGAAAAAAAGGGAAAGGATTACATTTCAATTCCAACACTGTGGGTTATTTTTACTTGGATCACAGTTTAAGCAGGCGACATGTTTAGGATCTTCTAGACACCCTTTTGGCAATTTTGGACACCCCACTTTGTTGTGCAAATTATGCATTTAAAAGCATAAATAAATAAGCAGTTTGCGCACTCTCTTTTTCCATACAGGGCAAATTTTACACCCAACTTTGTCAGGCTGACTAAAGCCCTTTACAAGGTTCCTCTTAATTCCACCAGAAATTCTGCAACTGTAATATCAATTTCATTACTCATGTTTCGCTCCAAAATGTCCAAATTGTAAAAAACATGGATAAATCTTTTTGATTTTACCAATCAAGTGATGATTTAGGTGGTGTGTGTTGTTGAGTATTAAACGTTAAAATTAATGTCGTGCAGTTGTCTTTTAGCATCAAGTACATATATCAGAACTTTTTGTATGTTGTAATGTTGTTGTAAATATGCATGGAAGTGCCATTTATTGGCCAAACTAAAATTCTACAAACTGATGTGCAACTGAACATTTCATTCCCTAGCCAAGCTATTTCAGATTTTTTTTTTTTAGTTGAGAATGTAACAGCATACCTGGTGTAGTAGGACACCAGTCCATGGCAAATCCTTCAATCTGGTGACCTGTGAACGTGAACAAAGGCTTGTGGGATTCTTGTCTCATGAATCGTCCCATGAGCTGGGCGTTACCTACAGCCTTGAGGGCGCTGCTTAAGTCCCACAGGTGGACCGCGCCAGTGTCTGACCAAGTGGCTGCCACTTGCTTCTGCCCAATTTCTGTGCTCTGTAAAAACAAATCAAATCAAATCAAGCGATGAATAACAAGGAGCAACTCAGGTGCCGAAAACGTAGTGCGATTTTTTTTTTACCATCGCCTCGGTAAAATCTAAAAAACAAAGAAGAAAGAAATAGACAAATGCCAACTGGGCTATACAATGCTGTCAGAAGAAGCTAAACGATGCAGTTTAGTCTGTATGAAAAGCCAACTTGTTGTTTACTAAATAAGAGTATCCTACACCATTCTCTCCCTCTCCATTACTCTCTCCTTCCTCACTTGATACACCCGTTGTCAGGTGGCACAGCTTGTTTTATAGATATTATTATTAGAAAAGCTCAGCTAGACTCATGCTTCTTGTTTCCCTAACACAAACTTTACCCTCTCTACAGGATTTGCTACCTGTTTTAAAACGCTTTGTTGTAAAAGTGAAGTCACTTGACCTTTACTTCCAGCGTTATCAGAAGGTCAAAGTTAGGTAAATTCAGTATGCAAACAGAAGCTTGAATTTGAAGAGGTGAGGTGGTAGAGTCACCTCATCTGCACTGCAACCCCCCAAACCGTACCTCACTCAAGAAAGCTTACCCTTATTCTGTTAACAGAGCCGAGATGTTTCATCATCGCTGTCTCCAGTTCTGGTTTGCTATCCTCGTCATCGCTGTCACTGTCCTCATCACTGTCATCGTCATCGTCTTTCTGGCTGGTACGATGCAGATTTGTCATCTTCATGACAATGACATTGTTCAGATGGGCTTTCTCAGCCTGGGTGCCTGAGAACCAGTAAAGTCACATCTTAGGTTTGATTTATGGTGGGTCATGGCTAATGAGGTTTTGTAATAGAAATGTACTATAAAGTACTATAAAAACTTCATTAGTAGGCCTACAGAAAGTGATAAGTGAAGTTTTGGTTTGTATGTAATGGGAGATTTATTTTAGATTATGGATCAAAATACACAAAATTAACATGTTGATTTTAATAACCATCAACAGAACAATTATTTTTCATGAATGAAACAAAGTGCTTGTGACATTATCAAAATTCAAATTTACCAGCAACGGCAAAAAGTGTGTGGGGATAAGTTGTACGGTTCTCCCCGAGACTGTCTCTAAGAACATCAAAACTGAGGCATGGTGCACCTGCAATAAAAAATTATCATCATCAAACATTGTCAAATACTAAAATAAAAAATTAATAACCCAAAACAAAACAGAACAAAAACATCCCCCCCTTAAAAAGAAAAGAAAAAGACTAGGCTTGACTAGTCAAGCTGGATCTGAAAGTTTGACAGCAAATTAAGACAATGTTAATAATCAGTGACTCAGTCAATCAATCAATCAATCAATCTGTGGACAGTAGGTTGGCCCTGCCATCCTTGGTCAAGCAAAAATAACACATTAACAATAAAACTTTGAAAAATTGACAATGAATGAATGATTGATTCAAGCATGTCAAGTACGTTTACAACTTGTTCTTTAGGAAAAAGAAAAACAGTTCGCACTGGCAAAGTTAAATGATGAATTTAACTTAAAAATAAGTTACTATTTTATGGAACTGACATTACAAACAGGCTTGTATTAAGTTGTAATGAAATTGTGTCAAGTGTCCGAGAACTGGGCAAGAAGTACCTGTCTGCGCTTGATGATACATGTGGTATGCGGTTTCATCACGGACTAACATCTCTCCTTCGTCGAGCGGATCTCCGGGTAGATAAACCCTCTTATCGCCACCCTCCCCATCTGATTCTTCGATGTCGCTGTTATCTGGGTCCACAACTTCCATAACTTCTTCCGCTTCGCCGGATTGCGAAGTGTCTTCGCTGTTTGTTTCCGATTTCGATGCCATGCTTGCTCGGTTCCTTCGCCGAGATCCAAAAGATCGTACCCACAATGTGTAGTAGCTGGATACCAACAAAAAGTGTTGTTTTCTTCGTTGAAAACACGTTGAACACGTCTGGGAGCACGCTCCTTATTATGTTGACATTTGTACACGTGCCAAAGGTCAACGAACAAATTTTTACCATTTATTTGACTTCGGCTTCGTAGCAGCTTCGCCTTAAGACTCAAGTTTCCGGATGAGTTACGTCATGGAGCTATAAGCTCCATGGTTACATTTTCATGTAATATCAAATTGTGTCATCCATATTCGCTTAATTTGGTTTGAAAGTAACTCAATGAAAATGGTTTCATGATTAAGGAAAAGCCACGGCTGGAAAGGGCCGATATTTTAATAAGGGTCGCTATTTCGAAATCTCGGCTTCGTTTCATCTGTGTCTTAAGGAGATTTTAGGCCCCCGATTTTGGGTACTCTGGCTAAATTTTGGAGCGTATTGTCTGCTTTAGGAACATTTGTATAAAATTAGGCCAACGGTTAGAATATTTCTGTTTGGTTTGCTTCCCAGTGATTCAGAAGTCGGAGATAAAGCCGACCGGTTGACAAAGCAATGGTTTCGAAAACCCCCATAATTTTGTGTGATTTGCGCCCTCAGTCTGTTGATAGTTTCGAAGAGATTTCCGTTGGTCTTGTACCCCGTGTACTTACTCGAGGAACCAGCCGTTCTGAAAAATTGGATTTTAACGTGTACTTCAGGCAAAAAATACTTCAAATACGCTTTAATTTGGTGGAATAGTGTGTAAAATTTGGTGGAATAGTATGTAAAAAAAATAACAAATTAGGATATTTGGGAAAGAACCCACGCGTAAAATAATTGATATGGACTAATGATTACTGTATATTAATTTATTTTATGTGACATCATCTACATGATCTTCAGGAATAAATAATGGCCCTGTCTGTTGTTTATCGTTGCTCACGTTGCTGCTGCAGTGTGCAAGCGATCGAGGTAACGTTGATTCATTCATGTCATTATATTGCGAGTTATGAACTTGCACACTCTCGATCTCCGCCACCTGCCGAGCGACAAAACCCACACGGTGTGACGAGACGGACGCGAGATTTTTTAATAACTCAACTAAAACATCATTGAGTATAAATATTTGGTTTAACTTTAGGATTTCATTCCGAACTCAACAAGCAGACTTTATGCTGAACGAAATGGTAAGTGAAAAAGTGGTGGTCCGACTTTATAATACATTTTTCAATTCAATTCAATATTAAATTATTAATACATGTAATAATAACAAAATGAATAACATTTATTTATATCCAACCATAAACAAAATACAATTCATATAGCATGTGCAATAAAGGAAAATAAATATAAATTGTGTCTTGCTCTTGGAAAAACAAATAAGTAAAATTGTAAATGACAAAGCAATTAATTCAAGCCATAATAAGGCTAAGTTTGTCAATGGCTGTTGCTATACTTAGACCACTATAATTATAAAGCAATAAATGAAACACAAAAATGTTCATTAGTAAAACAATTGAAAACACAACACAACACTCAACACCGCGCACCGTCACTTTTTTGTCAGAGCTTCAGTCATGTTAGTCGGGAAACGTAGGGGCAGGGATATTTAGCTGCGACTGAGCTAGCTCTAACTAAGTAAGTCTCCCCGTTGGTTTTTTGGTCGGTTGGTTAGTAATATACTTCACGAAATGCCATTTTTGGCCATCAATCAACTTGTCCTAGGCCCTCGCAACAACACGTGCCTGTGGTTCATTGCCCAAAGTTGTGACAGTTGCATAGGTCTCCACTGATCATGCTGACCAGCCACATGATGTAGGTCTCCAGCTCTAATGCGATAGGCAGTAGAGCTGGAGTTACTCAAGCTAATGTAGGCCTATTATTAATTTATTTCAGTTGTGGAAAATTGGGCCACTATAGTCAAAAACCAGATGTTTGTACTAAAAACACTTTGCATTGGGACTGGCACTGTAGTACTGCGCACAAATTTGGTGTTCCACATTTACCTAGTCCGAGTAACTTGGACCCAACTTATCGCCTTTTTAACATTCGGACATGGTCTGGCGATACTATTGCCAGACCATGTCCGAATGTTAAAAAGGCGATAAGTTGGGTCCAAGTTACTCGGACTACACATTTACCTAGCATACAGCTGTAAAACACTGTGAAAAAAATGTTGCAACCTGACACCACTTCCGCGATTGTGTACAAAGTCAATGGAGAGTCAAGAAAATTTTGTAAGTATTTCCTAACACATTTGGAAATGTTTCTCAGTCCCAGACTCATGTCTTATCATTTTTGCAATGAATGACCTTCATTGAGATGATATATGAAGAAAAAAGTGGCGTCAGGTTGCAACATTTTTTCCAACACTCCATGCACCAAGTGACATTCAACAAATACTAATCCTTTATTTCAATTGACAGTCACAACCACGTGAGTAGTAGTGCATTATAAAAACAGACTTTTACATCATGTACACATGACTTAGGTCTAGTTGGGCTGCAGCTTCCGAGAGCTTGTTTTATCTGCATTTAGATTGGCCTGCCAAGGCCTCATGCAAATTTAATGGACTTTCACACTTACTACCAAATTTAGTAGGCCTAGCAATTATGCGTAAGCTTTGTTAACCATAAAATTAGTTTATCATTATTGAGGGGTAATACCTTTAAGCAGCAGAGGATCCTCTTAAAATGACAACATGATCAAGCTGAACCCCAAAATAAAGGTATTTTTAGTGCAACTCCCGGTGTGCACAATTGTTCATTTGTTGCATCAGCTGTGTTGTGTACAAAATAATGCCAGCATTTTCTAATATTGGTAATAGGTAATATTTGTGTGTTTACGGTAATGCCGTAAAAATTATCCAGGTAGTTAAGGAGGAAAATAATAAAATAAACCTAAAGTTTGTGTGTGTATGTTTATTGGTCTTTTATTATACTTAACTGTGTTTACTTTTAAGGTGCAATGTACCTTTAACTTTTGTCTGTTTAATTAACCTCTTTTATTGTTTAATTAACCAAAAGCACAAACAATCTTGGGAAGACCTTTTTTATTAAAAAAAATAATTTATTTTAAGTATTTGGCCAAGTATTACAATAAAAAAGTTTGAGGTCAGCAAATTGGCCCCCCAAAAAGCCAGGTAGGTCGAGCCACCATAAACACACTCGTTTTCTGGGGTCTAATTACTGGTATTTGGAAATATACCTACTGAATTGCTAATCCTGCTAGAAAAAGTTTCAATCCAAAGAAGACAATCATTGAAGGTGGTTTAAAACTAGTCTGCCTGTGGGCACACTTTTTTATGCATTGGCAATATGGAATCAATTTACGAGACTAAATAAAATGCCTGCATGCCTTCTCTGTTTTCTCAACATGTCCACTGAGGTTAAGACTCAGACAGGTTAATTGTTGTGAACCATACTATTCAGCAATGTTGTTTCTTCAAACCAAACAAAAATTCACATTACATGTACATGTATCTTTGATTAAATAAAAAGGCCAAGAAGATATCAGATTTGTAGGGTATCAGTAAAAATGATTGATTTGAATAATTATACATTGAAAGTTGCGAAGATATTATGCTGGCTTGATACATGTAGGTATTGAAAGGAATTGGTCTTGGTTTGAAGTATTTTTGTGACGGTGGCTTGAAAGGGAAAAATGAATTTTGATTTATTGTATTGAAATATCTATATTAAAAAAAACCCCAAAAAACACATTCTATTTTTGTTGCTTGATTCATGTAAACATACATGTACACTGCTTGAAAGTTGAAAGATGAATCAGATAGAATTAAGTAGGGATCTACATTTAGACCTATCACTATCAGTACAAAGAAAAATAATTGTGAGTAGGCCTAGTATACATTGTAAATTAATACCACAATATTGACAAGGAGAACTTAAAGTTGTGGTTGCGTAGACTGCGTAGCCCACGGTTTCATAATTCGTTGTGTGCAGTAATCAGACATTCAGACCATGCTTATTTCACAATACCTCAACCAATTTATCCTGCAGTAGGCATTTCTTATACATGTACCTATCAGCATTCAAATGTACACTTTGTCCACAACCCTAGTAATAAAATGAATAGACTGTAACGGTACACCGAATGCCAATTGCAACTCTATCCCCCGGGCTTATTACTGTCAAAGGACTGTTCAATTCAAAACAACTTCATGGTTTACTGCTCATTTTGGCAAGCGATCCTGCAGTGTAAACCACCTACAGGGACTACAACAAGTATTGTTTTGTTGTTGCTAAACTAAATGTGAACACATGCAAATTTTATACGGTACAGGTAAGCTGTATGCACCAACCATGTAAAGTAATTCTACATGTATGAAGAAAAGAAAACCAAATTTGTCAATGAGAATGTAAAGGTAAACAAGGCATTTTTGAACAAAGGAAATAAATTACGAGGTTTGGTTTTACATGAAGGATAGCAACCACAGAGCTATGAATAAATCAAATAACAAGATGCATGCTTAAATTGTACGAATTGAGGTTGTGTGGTATTAAATGACTGAATTTATGGGTTTAACCAGAAACCAAAATTCTGTCGTTATGCATTGCAGCTACGGTATGAGCTTCCTGTGGGTAAAATCTGGGACCCAGGCTGTGATGAAATACATGAACCAGACAGAAAATCAAAGTTGGTCTTGAATTTGTAAGCGGTGATCTGAGATACAGTGATCAATCCTGACCTTTTTCTGTGACAATTCTGATCTGTCAACTGAGTTAAAGAGGTTGTGGAATGCTCGAAGACATTTCCGTCATTTTTCGGGTATATGTAGCCTAAGGTGTGATGAAACAGAAACGACTATTGTGTCTGTCATGAAATGAGTACAAAAGGTACTTTTGAGAGCTGTTTTTCAGATCCTGTTTCGATCTGAACGTGCAATTTGTGTAAAAGTCGTCGTTGGGGGCAGCAAACAAAACATAATAAATCGTGACGTAATAAACAGGACTCGTTTATACTACGCTGCATTGGGAGTCCTATTCCCTCATTTGAGCATGGTACTCTTTGGAAATGTTACTCGCATTACCCTAATTTAAGGCCATGCCAAACATGTCTTTTAATTTATAAGTTTCCTTTGAGTGAAACTGCAATAACCTAATGAGTTTTTTGTTACAAGATATCCACCATACCAAAGTATAAATGTGGACAATAAAAAATGAGGCCAAAGTCAGGTACAGTGCATGCTGGAAAGAAAACGAAAGAGAAAGGCTGGTTACTCACATAATGGGTTTTCTGCCCATCTCGGGTAGAAACAACCGCGGTTTTAGTGAATACCGCGTTTTTTTTGTCACGGTATACCACGGTATAGTACAAGGCAATACCGTACAAGCCTAACCCCAACAGCCCAAAAAATAACTCTTTCAATGGCGTAAAACATGAACTTTTTCTTTCTACCTTAAGAACACAAATCACAATAACACTTGCATTTTGCATGTAAAAACAGCATGCCAAAATGACTACCAAGAAAACATAATTTAGTCCTGTGGAATTCCCAAAGTACCGGTACATATGCAAGTTATACATGTATTTAAAAGATAATGCTTGTATCATGTGATTGATTGACAGCTACCATGTTTATAGCAGGAAATAATTAAGTGTACATGTATGTGGTATTTAATCTGTTCTAGACAAAATTGGCACTAAACAAATTTTCCTGGTACCACTATCTGATAACATTCACATTGTAATATTTGTCAGCAATCAACCCAGTTTGATATCATGTTGACAATCAGTTGGAATGTAAACATTGAAATGATTGCAGCAGTGGTTGCACTTTGTGATCTGATTATTTATTGCCTGTCTGGGAAAACAGTGTTTAGTGTCGTGATATTGATTGGAAAAATGTGTTTTTGTTATGTATACAGCGGCATACAGTACACTTGTGTTCATACATGTTCACATACATGTACTTTGATGTGTGTACCGGTATCTTGTGATGCCAATTTTATTCCCCAAATTACATCACGTCAAAATGATGAACTATTATTTTCTGTAATAACACTTCACAACCCATGCTATTACCCCGCTAGGAGAGAACCTATAATATACGGAAGATTAGGAACCCCTGTTGCTATCATCGGGATGTGTTGTCATGGTGATGGAGGATTAGAGCCAAGATTGATGTTGCTTCATCTCAACCAGGCAACGGTTTCAGGTAACACACAATTTACCTCCCTGAACTCCCTGACTGTTTTTAAATCACGTCTTAAGACTTATATTTTTAATGAGGAATATAACTAGGTTTTAATTTAGTATACATTTTTATCATGTACTAATGCTCTTGGCCTCTTGTACCCATACAAGTAGCCTTTTACTGATGTGCTTAGTAACTTTGAACTTTACTTTATTGACTGCTGGTCCGTCAGTCAGTTGGTTGGTTTTCTCGTTGGTTGGTCATCGGACAGTCGTTTGGCTGGTTTGATGTTGTGGGGGTCGGTCTGTCTCTTAGTGTTCCTGTAAATCTGTGTAATTTTTGTGATATCCCTGAAGGTTTTTAACTCTCATTATTAAAGTTTAACCTTATTAGTTGTTTTTGTAATTCTGTCAAATTTTTAATGTTTAATTTTAATTTGTTTTTAACTCGATTGTACTGCGCCTATGAGCAAAATTGATTTGGATATATGGCGCTATATAAATGCTATTATTATTATTATTATTACCTCTCAATTCTCAATTTTTTTTAAAGAATTGGACGGTTGTGCAATGTACTGTGCAAATATGTGATCATGCTGATGACGCCAGTTTTTTACAACGCATTTTAAAAATAGATTAATATGTACCCGTGAGTGAATAACATGTATACATTTTGTGGAACTTAATTATTAGAATTAGTAAAAATTATGTTTGACGTTTGAAACAATTAGGGAGCGACTACATGACAAAGAGCAACTGTTGCAATCCATTGAAACAACTTCAAAGCCTAGGCATTGAAAAATGCCTAATTAGAATAAAGTTTGCCTGTCTGTAACCCGATTTAATTTGGGTCAACTTGGGTCGCTTTGAATTCAACAATCCTAGAATGTTTGTCTTTATGGCTTTTACATTGTCTTAACTGAGATGCATTTTGGGGTTCATTATGAACTTGCTGTCAAGGAAATCCCTCAGGAAATGTGGCATGTGGTTCTACCAAATGAAATCAATTGAGCAGTTACCTTGATTCACTTGAAAGAGAAAAGGGATAAACTGAAATAAATTAATCTTATGAAGTTTGGTATATACTAGGGAATGTATGTAATTAATATGGTTACTACAGGTATCTTTTCTTGACCAAACACACTTACTGGTAACTTTAATGTCATAGCACCACCTGCTAGATACATGTAGCTGCACCTGCCAATGTTTCTCTTGGAATTTAAGAACATCCCTTACATCCATTTAAGAACATCCTACCGGTACATCCATTGTTTTTCCCTGTTCCATTAAATTCTTAGACCTTTTGGTTGTTGGTAAGTCTTCAGTTTGTCCCGTCACATTCAAGAGGTTGTGAAGTGAGATGGTCTCTTGTGTGTCTTCTCCAACCATGTCAGCATCCTCAAGGCATTGCTGTGTAATTATGGCTAGGTGTCTGTGAATGACACCGAATGAATTCCCTTGTCACTAAAAAATGCTAAAGGCATCCGGTATGAAAGCAGGGACAAATATAGGCCCATCAGTTTCATTTCCTGTCAAACACAATCTGCATGTTTTAGTTTTTCTCACGGAACATTATCAGTTGTGTTGCACTGTCCTTGTAAAGTGTGTGCACTAAAATAGGATTCTGTTTCAATTGTGCAGACCCAGCTAGTCAGTTACCAGCAGCATACAAATGTTCTTAACCAGGGGACATATGGGCAGGGCACCCCTCCCCCTGGGCGTGTACCCCTCTCACTAAGTGTTCACCACTCCCCCTTGCCGTATACCCCTCTCCCCCAAGGCGTGTGCCCCTCTACCTAGGCGGTACACCTCCCCCTCAGAATCTGGAGGGAGGCAAAATAACTTCTTTTCAGTACCCTTTCCCATCCCTGCCCGAGAAAAAAAAAATCTTTTGACCCTGCCCCCCTCCCTCCTGATTGCCCATAACATGAACATGGTACCCTCCCCACAGAATCTGGAGGGAGGCGTAATAACTTCTTTTTAGTGCTCTTTCCTTCCCCCCCCCCCACCCCCCCAAAAAATAATTTGACTGTCTCCCCCTATTGCCCCCTATTGCCCACCTACATAGTACATACATGTATATGGAACCCAGTTATTGGACAGTTGAAGAGGCAGAACCATGGGAACGAAATAGGCAGAGAGGCTGTAATTAATCATCAGGATTAACAATGTGAAGTAAGAGCAGGGCAGTCAGACTTTTTAATCTCAAGGTAAGTGTGACAGTGAGAAATTTAACAGCTCCTGTCTTTACATTTAAGTCTATGGGGAATTGACTTGGTTTGTCCTTAGCAAAGGAAAAAAAGCTGCTTTGGTATTTCTGTCACATTCTAACATACAGGTCGGTACTTGCAGCACGGCTAACCATGTGCGGTCTGGATTTCAGGACCACAGGTAATTTATAGTTGAAAACTAACCATTTCCCTAACCCTAACCCTTGATTTAACCCGTAATTATTGAGGAAACGTTCCTCTGGGTTAGCAGAGTGTATGTCTAGAACAAATCAGGATTTTGTCTAACTGGCTGTTGTGAAGAAAATGCTGTGTTGGCAAAATTGTGAAACTTATGAAATGATTGGAAGGATTGCCTCAAAGCAGAAACAGCCAAGTCAAGCTTTTCCTACATGCTCTGTGGACAATTTGTACTTTACAATACAATCAAGAAATCATTCAAGGAACTCTTCAAATCAGGAACAGCCAAGCCGAGCCTGTTTGCTTTGAATTACTGACAATCCGACGGTGTTTACTTTAGCACCTTGTTGTTTACCCTCATCCATCTATTGTGCATTGGCTACTGTGATTCCCATCTTGTGCAGTTTGTGCTTGCATGGAAATCAAGAAAGTATTTCAAGAATTGCTTCAAATTGTAGAATCAGCCAAGGTAAGCCTGTCCTGTTTCCTGCGGACATCAGTCCGTGTTTAGTTTAGCACCTGGTTTGTTTACCCTCATCTGTCTGTTGTGCATCGATATGTTGCACGTATGTTTGAATTTATGAAAATCAAGTAATTATTTCAAGAATTGCTTTGAGTAGGCACGGCCAATTTTATCCCAGCCTGCACCTGTTTGCTTTGCAGACAAATGGTCGGTGTTTACCTGCAGCTTGTTGTTTACCCTCATCTGTCTGTTGTGCATTGACTGTGCTGATTCTTGTCTTGTACACTTACATTACAAGTGGAAAGTACCATGCCAACTCTTTAGTCTACCACATACATGTAGGGTACTTCACCTGGTGTAAAGCTTAGAGTGGGTCCGGCATGGCACTCCAGCGGAAAGTAATGTGTATTTACTCTACATTCACAATCTGGGACAGAACATGAAATTAATTGATATTTTGAAACTCAAAGGTACATGTAGAATAAGTTGTAGCACAGTGCAAGGTGTATTTGCAGACAGGACATAAGGTACATGTGCCCCCTATTCCTGCTGTTTGGTGGCACACACATATTTAAAGAAATTATCTGTTTGTCTATCAATTTGAGGATTTTTTGCAGAACAACTTTCGTGGATGCTTTACGTATGTAGTTATTCACTCTACAACCCCATTATAGCAACTGTCCTTGTTTCGTCAAATCTGTTCTTACGAGCAAATGAAGAAGATCCAATTTTTTAGGAGGTTGGCATGGTTTGAGGGAGGTGGTTTTGGTTTTGATGAATAACATGAAACAACAGAAATACAACTTTCTTTGTCAACTCAAGGAGTAACTCTGCCTCAAAGATATCAATTTTCAATTCTGTAGTGGTGATTTTACATTTTCTACCATTAACACATCTTCTACCATTTGTGACAAAGAAAAGAAAATGAGCCATCTGTAATAACGTATTGTGAATCCGTCGGATTATGGATTTGTATTTCCTAAGAGATTACGATATTCTTCTATTTTTAGCTATTTGATACCGTTTACAAAAATATGTAATATTTGTTGTTCAAAACACATGAAAATCAATGATATCAAATGTATGTCAACGTTATTGGGGAATGGTCGACATGAATTATCACACAAAGGAAATAAATTGGGGTTGAAATGATTTAGATTTACCACACTAAATGTGTGCGTGTCACTGGTCATGATTGAAATGCATTGTAGTGATACTGGGTTAGTTGAATCCACACAGGTGCTACAATTAGGTCACGTATTATAGCGGCAATAATGGTCTCGGTCAGTTGGCACAAATTAGAAAAATAATCCCCCATTAAATTATGGGTTTTGCTGACGGCAAGCTCAATGAATGCTTGTGAAATCGAATAGAAATCAAGAGGTAAGAATTTAGCAGTAATTCTGTGTGCTTAGAACGCTAAATTTTAGCGGTGCAATAAAGATTTGATATGTGCACAGTTACCGGTACATCTTACTGTACAGGACATTCTTCCCTCAGTATTCATTTTTGGAAACTGACCAAACATGTACATGTAATTTATATTTACATGTATACACATAATTATTATGTGCCATGTTATTGTGATTGCCATAGCACAATGTACCGTACCTGCTGGTGCATCCATATTTGTGCACAAAGATATGAAGAGTTGGAAATTTGTGTTCATGTATCTATTTTGTTCCATGCATTTGTATTCCATGAAGGTGCGTATTGAAACTGATACCCCCAAAACTGAGGGGCTCGATTGGTAAAATGAGCATGATATTTTGCTCTGCGTTATCAACAACACACACATTGCCTGTTATGCATTGTAATGATTATTTTGTTATTAATAATAATAGTAGGCATGTACATACACTGGCTGCATTTGTTGTACACTAGCGTTGCATTTAGAGAAAGTCTTTCAAATTCAATTTAATTTCAATACACAATGTATGTTCTATGGATACACGTACGTATGAACTCAAAATGTCTGTGCCTAGACGCTTACAACAGTATTCTACGCAAGACAGTGAGGAGTTAGTGCTCTAGTTATTTAATGATGGCAAGTACCCGGTAATGTACCGGTATTGTCTCATGTACTGTACTGTACATGTACACATGTACCGGTACGTGTATCAGATTTCCCACAAAAAGTAAGTAAATGAAGGCTGCCACTGAGAAAGTCCGCTACCAAACTTCCTCCGTGCTCTTCAATCCACTTGCCTTCTTTTTTGATAACTGTTCAATTACAATACTTGACCAGCCATTTGCATGTAGGTCACACATCCTGCTTGCTATTTTCTGTGTTCCTGTGTCTTTTAAAAAACTTTTCCCCCCATTTTCCTGGTTAACAATACACAATGTTTTCCCCTTCCACATCCTTGTTTTAAAATCTCCTGTTGACGAGCTCTTATAATATTTTCACAGAATAAACGCCACCATCCTCCAAGTTAATGTACCTGTAAAGCTTTTACCTGCCAGACTTAATTGAATAAAAATTGCGGTTGCCATTAAGCCATTCCAGTTGTACCACTCTGTTGGGGAAAAATGCCAACCAAGCAATTAGTGCTTCCATGTAAAACCTAACGTCTGTTCCCCGCGTGACGTGTTGACTGTAAAATTTAATTTGATTGCACTCCTCGGCCACAGGAAACGCTGGCTCTGTGGTTTCACAGTTTGTCAATTTTTTACTTGTTACTGTGATAATTAAAAAGAGCAGACGGTTATGCAAGTGTTTTAATACCCCATATATTACAGTGTACAATGTACATGTACCAGTATGCAAATGAATGCAAATGTTCTTTATTAAATGTGTACCGGTATTTCAATCAAAAAAAGAAAGATAAATTACTAATGACTGTCAATAAAAGTATGTACTTGAGCCTGTGATCATAAAATTTCTTTAAATTTTTTATGACATTGGCAATTAATGGTTCCGCCTGCTGCATAAAAATGGCAGCTGATGTAATTCAAAATTCAGGGAAATTTGGTTTCATCTATTTTTCTTTGGTCCCAAGCACATCAATTACTCAAGTGAATTGGGTTGATGACATTATGCCCTTTCACTGAACTTTCATTTTTGAAAATGAAAGTTAGAACAAATTGAACTATATATTGGACATTGAAATACCGGTAGGCTATTTATTTAAAGATGAAATTCAGCAAAAGATACAATTTTTCTACTAGTGATAGTGCTGTAGTTTGTTTGAAAAGTCATGATATAGGAAATAATGCCTGAACTAATATGTTGAGGTGAAATTCTAACGTAAATGGGACAACATGTAAAATACTGGTATTATGGGAAAATAAAATTTGAGGAGGGAAATAAATTACTAATTAATGACAAATATGGTGAGAAAATGGGGTTGGTGTGCTAAATATACATGAATTCCCCCCAAAAAAATTCCACACAAAATTACAAAAAAAAAGAATTGAGAATACCCTTTTTACCCCAAAGTTATTATAGAACCGTGTCTGGGTTAAAAGTGAATTACAGGAAGTTTTATTCACCAATCATTTAACATGAATTAAACTTCAAACCAAACAATCGCCTTCATTTATTTATTAATTTCAATCACTTATTTATTAATTTCCTCTCTTCAGGTATTTATTTTGCTAGGAAGCAACATGAAGAATCCTCCAAAATCCTTTCATGTGCTGGAAAGTAACAGCAGATTCTTATTTACTAAAACTTTCAAGGGCATCCAGTTTTCTATGGACCCCATAAAGTATCAGTGATCAGGCTGTACCATCCTCAGTCACTGCAAGATCCTCTGATGAAACCTTTGGATGGATTTGGAAGTATCTTGGCAGTTTGTTTTAAATATTTTCTCAGGTCTGCTGTGTGTAACTTGTGTACATTTTTGTGCTTTACAATGTACATTTTGTTGAAAAGGTAAGGAATGTCTATGGGGAAACCACTGAACTGGACATCAGATCCTTATCCTTATTCTGACAAAAAGCATCACCTACACTAGCTGGTAAATTGCCTCTAAATACTATAGCCTTTTACCAGATCTGTCAGGCAAAAACTCCCCTGCGACCCTCCTTTTTCTTTCATCCTCTGGAGGCAGGTTGACAGCTATTGTTCAGGCTTGGCGAGCTGTGGTGTTCAGCTACTTTAGTGAGCATATCTCGGGTCTGTACTGTCCAGTTTCACAATCAGTCTTCCTGCTGAATAGATAAGGGTGCCTAAGTAGTGTTGGTTTATCGAACTGTACTTTTATTCTGTGGGCATTGGCCTGACTTGGCGAAAAGTTGAAGTATATTGCAGATGGTTGAATTGTGGTTGTACCTTGGATACTGACATAATGCTGGACCAAAATTGGGTAGGTACAGTTTTCCACTTGAGGGAAAAAAATACTGATTTGAAAAAATGTGTAATATTAAAAAATATGAATAACAAAATTCATATGAGTGGATGAAGTGTGACTGCGCTGTAGAGAATCCTGAAACACAGTGACTGGTGAAAAGATTTGAATTTTTGCCAACTTGTCAACTTGTCAGCACTACATAATGTGAATTAAACAACTTGTAAGGGAAGGATCGGATGATACTTGCAGCTTTGGCGGAAATATTTAGGGGAAGAGGTGGGACTTGGGAGATGGATCAAACAGATTTTTGTATAGGTTGTGACTTCATGTACTTTTGGTGGGTTGAATTTCAACCCCAATAAATGTTTCCTTCAAAATCATGTCCTAACCAATGACCTTACATGTTACATTTACATGATGTTACCTAAACTATACAGCTATTTATTCCAAGCCAGAGGGGCATTGACTGATGACCAAGGACCTACCTATATTGATTAACTGGATTATCGACTTAGCTCAGAAGCAAAACATCTTTTCACATGGCGGTCCAAGAAGAATAAGGGGAATCAATGAGCAAAATGTACCAGATGCAAGGAGGCAAAGTGCTGTTTGTATGTAAACAGCCCTTTCTCACGGGTGTGCTCAACAATGAAGACGCCCCATAAACCAATTAGTACAGTAGACGTGAACGTATAAGCTGTGAGCGGTTGATATTTTTGAGTGCATAACCAGTGTACGTTAGCTTCACCGGTGGTGTTATAATTTCTCTTCTCGTTTCGACACGCATGTGTGTACATGAACCTTAACTGCACAGTGTACAACAATCAGTTGCTCCGTTATTCCTCACTCTTTGGCCTAAAATGCTCTTCTAAAATCCACTGATCTGAATATATCTCAGTATCCAGAACCACACCAACTTCAGAAAACGAATGTGTGCAGTTAGAGTCTACTGTGCCGCTGATGTAATTCCATTTATATTATAGCAGTTAATTTCCCCCGGCTAATTACTTCACAAAGCCATGAGATAAGCGTGACCTTGCTGTGAATGGAGTAGCAGCATTCTATAGTTATCCAAATATTAGTCTGGAATAAACAAGGTGAGTGCAGTATGGCATTTTTTTAAGCCATAGTTAATGTGATGGATGACTGATGAGGCATCTGCTGTAGTATTATTGCACAGGCTTCTGATTTCGTGGATTATTTTACATGTATAATGTGCGTCGTGTAAAGGTATGCCTACTTAACAATTTACGAAAGTAATGACCAAAAAAGTACCAGTTGAATGATTTAGATTGGTGTTTGTTTTTACTTGTTTGGCATCTTACCATCAGTGCAAACTACTGCAGACTGGGTAATGTATGATTACTGGTGGGATTTAAAAGCCCACAGGTAAGACATTTTGAAATATGTTGAAAAAAAAGGTGATCCTAAGGGCTATTACAAGATAGCCAATAGGTCGAACTCTATTAGGCCCCCCCAAAAAATATTCGGTCTCTGGTCAGACCAAAGTTCCGGAATTGACGCGGCAACTCGGCTTTTTTTTTCTTTTTCTTCAAGCTTGGATTGTATTATATACAGACAAGGTGGGGTACTATTTTGCTTATTTGGTGTCCTCATGTACATTGGTGTCCTTCATAATTTGCTTTGGTGCTCTCGATCATTTGCCGTGGTGCAATTTCCCATTCCATGGTAAAAAAATTGAGGAGGTGCGGCAATAGAGGGCGCTGTTGGAGCTACCGCGGAACATTTTCGAAAAAAAAAAGATTGACACGCATGATTAAAATCGACGCGCGCGCTGACCAGAGACCGACTTATTATTTTTTTGTGGGCCTTACGTGTACATGTACAGTCTATATGGTTTGGGTATTTTTAGCACAAGGCCCGTACATGTTCACTGTATACACTTAAAATTTGACAAGTGCTACTTTATAATTGATGAATCCCCCACTGAAAGAACCTTGACTATCTAAATCTGAGGTTGCTGACAAACAAGCTGCGAAAAACCTTCGCTCTCCTCAGAAAAACGGTTGTGGGTGTAACAAAGGTCATAATTTAAACATGGAGCGGAAATCAATGACTGGCAATGTGGAGGTGTTTTGTGAACATCCTTGAGAAGGACTTGAAAACTCACTACGCTGCTGAGCTGGTTATCCTGCGTGGAATGCCAAATGATTCTATGTGGATTTACTGTACTGTCAATTGTCATAAAATACGTAAATTCTATTGCACTGTGAAGAACACGTAGAGGATCCTTTGCTCTCTCTGCATTTATTTTTGTTCGTTTGAAGCAACAATATTGCTTACAAATCTAAAGTAGGGGGTGCATACATTGTAACAAC
>JASAOE010000298.1:0-75000 GCA_029964075.1 Patiria pectinifera
TCACCAAAAAGATTAGAAGTCTATTTTTTTTCTTTGGTTACTTTCTTCAGTCTGGTCCCTCTTACAAACAAAATTGCATCAGTTTCAATCAATGGCCTAAACAGTTCAGAATGATTTGGTAGTGCCACATGATGTAAAAAAGTACCCTTTTCTGAATACGTCCGAAACCGAGTGTTTTTTTGGACCTATCGTGCTCATCAAGAATGATTTTACATTTACATTTTTAAGAACTTCACTTCTACCAGGGATGCTTGAAAACCATACATGTTTCAACTTGACAGCATTAACACAGGAAAAATTACAAGCCCCCAAAATTTATAAAACGTACGTTGGAATTTCCGGAATTGTAATTAATGAAGATTGCAAGGTACTGTAGTTTTTATACAATGCATGCCAATTGTCAAAAATGTATTCAGTATTTAGAATTTGTGATGCCAATAAATTTGGCCAAAAGACTAAAGTACATATGTACAGTACATGTTGGTACTAGAATATAATTTTACATGTAGCTTTGACAGACCTCTCTTTCAACAGCACGTCAGTTTTGCCTACTAAAAAGTATCTTCATTCACAAAGTATCTGGATTATATTTCACAGATTGAATTTGCTTGTCAATGATTCATTTTCACTAAAATCAATCAATTTCCAAGGATATTAACAGTGCCTAGTGTTATGGTCATCAGAAATATTCCCAGCAGGGCTTTCTTGAGGCGTGCTGACTGGACGAATCTCTTGATTGTATGGCCAATTGAGGAAACTGTATTGGGGCTGTGAACTTCCATCATACCCTCAATGCTGAAAAAAAGGAAGAAAATCACTCAATTAATTGTTAGAAAGCAGTTCATTCTTGTTATTGTGGGACTGAAAGTGTAATGTGTAATCGATGTACACACTGTACCATCCAGTGGCATTAATAATGTAATGACAAATAATTTTCAATAAAGTTAGTTTAACCGTGATTGACAGTTGTGAAAAAATATGACACAAAATTGATCATTCTTTCTGTGATAATAGGACCTGCATGCAAACTGCTGATTAGCTGTCAGTTATAAATAAGCAATATTCATTCATAAATTACTTTTATCATTTTTTTCTTCATAAATACATCACTTGAGGAAAGAAGACCAGTACCGGTACATGTACAAGTTTTGTACCTAGTGTACATGGACATTTATGCCTACTTTGTTTTTGACTAAGACTGTTGATGCATCAGACCCTCTCAAGCTCAATGCAACAGGAAATATTTAATTGCACTTGTTCCCTGGAATCACAGGTGTATATTAATTGATTGATGATAAATATGTTACCTGCTCATTTGTGCAGAAGCTAAGACACCCTTTTCACTAGACACTGAAAATCTATAAGATATTACTAAATGAGCATCCCATCAAAGGCAATAATGAGTATGAACACTTGACAAATAATTGTCTGTGACGCAGAAAACTTACATGTAAGTAACGGTGTTTTTCATTGGTGTACATGTGACAATACATGTATAGGAAATTAATGTGCTAAACAAAGAATCCTTTTAATTAAACTCAAGGCGCCAAATATAGTCGTGAAAAAAAGTTGATGTTGTGAGCCTATTTTATCTTAATATCAACATCTATTGAATATCTGTTGAGGACTTTTAAGATTTCTTTTCAGAGCAGTTTGAAAATATTCAAATTGTGTTTGTATTTAATGTAAGTCTCCTCTGCTTTTGAACTGTAAAACTAAACAATTATTTATTTGTGTAGCAGTTGGTAACAAGTGTGAATGTTATTGAATATTATATACGTGGCTGTGAAGAGTGTTTAAGGTTTTGACATTTTACTTTGCACTGATAATGCTACACAATGCACCTGCTTTTCCATTCATGTATGTTCTTCGTTCAACCTATAGGCCTAGTTTACAGGCTGAAGTACCAAGCAGACTTTGACTGACACATTTAGAAAAATGAAAAGGCAGCTTAACAATGTAAGAAAAAATCTGAGCAGTTGCCCCAGCCTGCTGAACATGCCACCATAATTGCCTTAACTCCTTGCGTATGGCTAGAAACGGTGTCCTCTTGAGATGGTGTGCTGATATATTGGCTCAAACGTCATAGTGCATACATGTACATGTACCCTGGCAGTTCTAATTCCATCTAATTTAAAAACAGTTTATACTGACAAACAGGGTTAATGCCTTAGTATTGTGATAAAAGTTGTTGTTTTTCAACTTTTGAAAATCATAATAACTTTGATGACAATGTTTGTATGGCATTTCCAGCATCATATGAATTTGGATAATATCGTGATTTTGTTCCGGTTTGACTCCCCATTGCTGCAGTGAGAACACCCACAAGCCCGTCTGTCGGTCACTGACAGCACCAGCTATATCAGTCCCACCTGTAGAGGATGAACCAAGTAAACCACTCCCAAGACCCAAGCCGCCTCTAGGACCGAGAGTGTCTGCTCCCATGCTGGGAATCTCTAGTGCAGGTAAGTCTTCTTCTGGTTGTGTTTCTAGGCCTTTTCACACTATCATCTCGCCTACATGTACAATGTGTTGAAATTAACACAGGCGGGGGAGGGGGAGGGGGATAGAAGGGGGAGGGGGGCACCATCTGACTATTGGGTAGAACCTCAACCCTGGCACCATACAGGGTATGATTTACCTGCTTGGAGCACAAGCCAAGTTGGATCCTAGTGTGAAAGTGGTTCCCGAAATCTATGGTTTGATGCAGGTCCAATTGTTGAGATATTAGATAGTATGACCGTGTGAAAAGGCCTTGAACTGTGTGTCAGTCTTGGAGAAACCTGTGATTGCTAACATTCAGTAGTGACTGTTGAAAAGGGAGTACTAGCAAAAAGGGCTGTCAATGTGGTGACTGTGCAAGGACTTTAGTAAAGCCCCTGTCACACAGTGCTTTTCTGGCATCCGGCTGGTGTCATGACCATAGAAATTGGCAAAACTGGATGAGGGCTAGACGGCTATCACTCTGAACAGGGAGCTCATATTGGGGACTTGTAGGGGACTGCATACCAACAGAACCCGACAGAAAGGCAAAGTGCCCTGACTGTTTGGAGCATGTTCAAAACAAATGGGAGACTCTCCCATCCTTTTCACAACGGGGTAAGAATGCAGCCCTGCGGGCGTGGAGTTAACTCGAACGGCCTGGATACGGGGCCGAAGGGAAGGCAGTCAGGAGCATCATTGTGAGAACTGTAGGCATGGAGCTACATCAGGACTGTCTTTCACTCACAAGTCTCCTACGTCTATGCCGTGCTTACACCGTGCCTACCCAGACCTCCGCCATTGATAGCATGGTATAAGCATGTGATAAGCTTGACGCCAACGGCTTGGACAGGACAAGGACGGGGCGGGGACGGGAGTGTGAGCCACATTTGTCTTGAATAGAACTGCCTGTGAACAGCTTGGACTGGACGAGTCCACGGGACAAGGACGGGGCGGGGACGGGAGTGTGAGCCACATTTGTCTTGAATAGAACTGCCTGTGAACAGCTTGGACTGGACGAGGACGGAGTGAGGACGGGGCACACACGGATTATCGTCCAGGATCCAAGGCTGCAGCCATAATGTTTTTGTATTTCCAGTGACCTAGCCATGTTTCAATATTTTTTTTTTGGTCGTGACCATCGTATCACGCACGGGGGTAGAGAACGGTACTGTGTGACAGGAGCTTAAATAAGAATAAACTGTTCATAAAATTAAATTTGCGTCGGGGTGATATGAATTCAATATTTCATAATATTTGGGATGTGGTGCCCGCGGCTATAACATATTTGAACCAGTCAGCTGACCCCGGCAAGCTCGCTGATTGAGGGGTAAGATGTCTGCACTAGTAGGCAGGAGGAGTAATTTGTGAATTGTTTTCTCACCTACACTTAGGCAACTAAGGCTGCCAATATGCATATCGCATGTATGCAGCAAACACAAATACAGACTGGTAATGCACATATGGAAAAGCTGTTTGGGCAAAATAGCTTCACTCTTTGATGAATTAAATCTTGGAATGTCATAAATGTGTGAGGTAAGTGGGAGCAATTGCACACACATGTGAATGTCTGCAGTTGGACGAGAGTAATAAAGATTAAAAGAGTCAAACTTACAGACGAGTGAGAGGAGTTTTGAATGAGAAAACCAGAAGTTTTTGAGGTACCAGGTGATATTTTAAAATGGATGAATAACAGGAAAGGGCATTAAATGCATTTTAGCAGAGACTGCTTTGTGTTTGTGTGGACATTTTTATTGTTAAGGAAATTATGATCCGGTTGTCCCCACAACATCTTTTGTCCCTGCTCATTAGGTGTACAGGTTTGTGATAAAACCAATGTGTTTGAAAGCTTGAAAATGACAATCCAAAAAGCTGAATTTTTTTAAGGAACTTGCAAAAAGAGACTGGACTTCAATTGACCTTTTCTTGCCTCTGTACCTTTAGGTACCTTCTGTACCTTTAGATGGTGATGACACAATCTTGACATTACTGTATTGACAGCTTACACGTACAAATGTACATGTAAACTATCCAGAAAGATTCTACATAAAGTTATTGATACGCACTTGTACGTAATACTGAAGAATGATATGCATCAGACTTCAGACCCTTCAAAGTACAAGTATCTAGAAAGTAAGATTTTCCTCCAATTTCATACAAAGATCCCAGAGTACACATGTGAGGGCAATTATTGGCATAGACGTTTGCGTTTTTTGAATCCTCAGGTGCAAATCAGGAAATCCTTGGTTGGTTACTCTACCGTAGTACAACTTTCTAAAATGTTAAGAAATAAAAGCATTGTTTTTACACAAGCTGAGAAATTCAAGTTGTTTCTTGATGTTAATTTCACTTTCATCTTGGCCAATTAGCAGACACAACCATCAGCCGAAAATCCAAACTACCGGTATGGAAACATTTCAAAATTCTAATACCCTTAATTAATCTCAGGCAGCACTTGCTTGCCATTGTTGCACAATCTGTGTCTTTCACTTTGCACTGAAATTGAGTCTTTTATTAAGATTGGATCGTGGCAATGCGTTGTATATGTACTTCAGCCTAGGGAATACTGTAACATTAGTGTACAAAAGGTTCCTCAGCTAGAGCAGTTCTTTGAATAGCGCCCTCTCTTGATTGAGGACAGCTGTTTCTTGACTTCACCGGAGGCAATATAATGATGATGATGAAAAAAGCATTCCATCCTCTATGGGAGAAGTGAGCCCTCTGTTGTTAAGTTTTAGTCAGTCAAATGCTATAATAGTGTAATTTGTCGAAACAAATGTGTGCCATTCGACACTAATCATAAATGACGGTACATCTTAGATTAGCATTAATTTCATAAAGACTCTGAAATGCATTGAGAATGGCAAAACCCTGTAAAAGTGAAGACATATATATGGGTCATTCTATAAATTTGGGGTCCACTTGTTTACATCTGACATCTATGATTTTGTTTCTGGATGCACTTCTTAACAAATATATGGTCATTTGAAGTCATGGTCATTGAATGGCAAATTATACATTTCTGAGGTAACAGGGACAGAACAAAATGTCACACTCTGGACCCTAACTTTCTGTATTGACAACAAAGGTGTCAAATTGTTCATTAGTTCATTTCCTGGAGAAAAACTCACTGGCATCCCTGTCTCATGAATGTTTATGGTTAGCCCTGGGGTTTGCTTGGTACCATAAATTTCTGACAATATGTCCATATTTGCGTCTAAGTTACCGGTTCTTCAGCTCAATGTAAGTGAATTCCTACTGGTACACAGCTATCATGTACAGCTTGTGATCAACCCCTTCACCCATTACAAAACTTGTCAATAGTTGTCAGAAATTGATTTCTTGGAAAACCTCAAAAGGAGTGAAAAGCAAAGAGAGTGGCATGGCGACCTCATAGGGACCAGAGGAACATGCAAAAGTACCGGTAGGATCTTTTGTGTCGTTTTTTTTTCTCCAGTGCTGGCCGTCTGCTTTGTACCCAGGTTGGGTATCACCAGTTTGCACGTAGACAGCGTACCACTAACGTACCGCACATCCTTCACGTAGCCATGGTTAGGGTTGCCTAGTAATCAAAAACAGATTAACATGTTTGGGTGTTAGTTCATTAGTTATTGAGCATGCAACAACCTGAAGTGTTCATAAAGACGTCAAATGGCGCAATAATGCTCATCACGATGAAGAAACTCGCACTTGCAGGAAATGAACAAGTGAAAGGTGATGAAGATCTGTCTATAGATTGAGTACATAAAGCAATAGGACTACAGGAGTATTGTGACTGTTGACTACATGTACACTGTTCTGCAGTTGACACTGGATTGTTAACATGAAAAGAATGAGCAATAATAAATAATATTAATACTAATGTGGTGCTTATAGCACTCAAAACGTTTAACAAAATGTTTATACCCCTGTTCATCAGGCAATGAGACCATTTTTCTGCATCAGCTCGAAAGCAATGCAATCTGGTCTGTACAGGTATCCATTTATAATCCAGGATGAAGAGAGGCAATTGTAGTAAATTGGCTTGCCCAAGAACACAAGCATCATATTTCATGTCAGGGTTCAAACCATAGAGCTATATTAAATTACTAGAGCGCTAACTCGATGTACAAAGTAATGCCTGATGGGCGCATCCATGTTTGTGCACAAACGTATGGAAAACTCGAAATTTTTTACGGCGTTTGTACGGCTATTTGCATATCTTCTACATTTGCATGTTGCATTTTTAAAATTCAATCCATCAATGTCTGCGCCACAAAGCATCTCTGCGCGCAAGAATGTGTTATTTTGTGCTGAGCAGCTCATTGAAATTACGTCTGAGGAAGAAATTACACCTTAGACGTAAACCTGAGGAATGATCAAGGGTGAACTGAAGAAGGCAACCTTCATCCTTTAATGGCTTATTACAGAAGGACATGTTTTCATAAGCCATTAATTAAGGAATGAAGGTTGTGACTGATGATGTATGGAAACTTCTTTTAATCACAAATAGTTGATGAGGATTCACAAACAAGGCTAGGCAAGGCCAATGTGGTCTAATAGTACAGCAGATTGGTGATAAGATTGTTCCGTTTGATGATATCGGCTCCGTGCGCCAACAAAAAAAGGGCGCCCTTTCACCTAGCAATGACATCCCATGGCATCCAAATTGGTCAATCAACAGCTCAGTCCATATCTCTGATTGAAATGACGTCACAATTTTGGAAAGTAGACTGCGATTGGCTGGCGCGTGGGGTCGTTTACATCAGACTTTGGACCAGACACAGAAAGGGCTTGGTTGGACAATGGGTGATCCTCGGACCAATGTCATAACTGGTCCTGAATTGTTAATTTGTCTACGTAAATGTGTATGAATCAGAGGCTGTTGAAGTTGCACTCTCCATTAGCATCTCCTGTCATTATGGTGCAGTTGCAGGCTAGAGTAAATTTCTGTCTTGACAACCTTGCTTGTGGTTGCTTCTGAACATCCATTGACGTGCCTCATCACGGAAGCTGATTACTTATTACTTGACTGAAGTATCAGGAAGGCTTAAAGTCCAAAAGTGCCAATGTTTGCAAATGGAGAAAAAAAACCAAGTTGGTGTGCTTTAGAGGATGATCTGGCAAACCTACCTTATAGGGCCATATTTTACCTGTTTGTTTACACACTTTTTACAGAACCGAAAAGTGTTAGGACATGTATTTTAATTTGGCATGCAGCAGATAAGCTCTTAAATTGGTTGTTACCACCAACTGGGGAGTTACCCCGGTACATGAACATGTACCCAGAGTACACAGAGCAATTTATATTGTGAAAAACAAATTACCAGTGGAAAAGGTACTGGCTCAGTGTATTTTTTTCCAGAAATGCATACAATGTATGTATTGTAAAAACAAGCATAATTGCTACATTTGTTAGTATTCAGTACTATTTGTTGTTTTTGCCCTTGTATTTTTTTCTGTATTCTACTTTGGAAGTGATACCCAATAATCTACTTACCTGTACAAAATGTCTTCATTTGATACTCTACCGGTCGATGGAAGTATGTATCATATCAGATATTGTCACTTGCTGTATTAAATTTCATTGAAGTATAAGATTTTCGTCTTCATCACCTTACATTTCTGAGAAAGACATGATACCAAGATGTCAAATTGCACTTTGCTCTCATGACTATGAAAGACTTCCAACCAGTTTACTACAACTCTTGGTCAATTTTAAATTCTTTTTTTTTGAAAACTTGATACAAACCCATAAAAAAAGTTCAGACTTACATGTAGATGTACATGTACATCCATATAAGTTGCATGAAATTATTTTATTTTACATGTATTACTGTTTTTTAAATTTTTTTAAAACTATTTTATGAGTACATTTTGTTATAGATTTTGGACTTGCAAGTTAATATGAGAAGACAGCATCACACAATGGCAAAGGAATTTTCTATGTTAAGAATTGAAAGGATGTCTTCAAAGTATAAATCCTGATTAAATTGCACAAATGAGGGGATTAAAGGTGAATTTTTAGATTTTTTTGTTTATGGTGAGGGTGGGGTGGGGGAGTCGGGACGCAAGATTTATGTAACTCAGAAACATAAAGACACGTATTTTGTCCTTATTAACTACACAATTTGTTTGATGAAATAGAGGATGAATACTGTACTGGTACATGAAGGGGATTTGAAAATGCACAATGAACAATTCCACCTAGGGCTGTTTGGTTTCAAGAGAAGGCGGTTGCAATACATGTTTAAAGGAGAGCCATTCAGATGTTTTCAAGGAAAATGTAACTGGAGATGTTTTATGACTCTTAATATGCGAGTATGCATTTGTTATATTGAGTATAGACAACTCAAAAAAGAAATCTAATAAAATCCTACGCGGTTCATTCCCATCACAAATATCCCACGTATTCAGAAAACAACATCCTTACCATTTTTGAGAGGCGTCAGGTTTAATAAGCAGTGAGGTTGTCGCTCAGAGCCAGAATTCCTTTCTTGATTGGATATTGGGATTGGAAATATTGTTAATTTCCTAACTTGGTTTAGGTGTGCCGGCTGAGTTGCAGGATGTGCTAGGATTATATACATCCCATGGGGATTAACTGAGCACTGTGCTATGCTCAAGCGTCATTCCAGGTTCAAGTTGCATTCTGTGTCTACATTTACATGTGTGACCGAGACATTTTTAGGACTCATATCATATGTAGCTACATCTCTTTAGTATGTGTATAAACTATGACGTCTGCTCCCAAATTTGAACTGCTATAAAAGGTAAACACAGCCATGAAATTTGGCCCAGGCTGCATACTGTGATTTCTTGCAAAGAGTCCATTCAAACTCGGGAAGGAAAAGTAACCCTGTAACAAAATTGAAGCGACGTAAACATACATGTATATTTATACATAAATGTAAAAAGGAAGAGTATATTTCCAAGACATGAAAAATAAAGGGCAAAACCTAACAATAAATGCCATTTTAGAATCCCTCTTTCTCCTGAATGTCTGAGTTTCGATGGCTGTTACATGTATATAGTAATGTACAATTGAAGAATACAACACAGCGAAAAATGAAGTTTAGAGAAAGCTGTTACATGTATATCGTTTTTATTATTTAAAGTTTTATAACCGTGCACATTTTTCCTTTTTTTTCCAAATGGATATTATATTGCATTTTGGCAATAAACTCTTCGTATCTCACAAGAGTCTGATTAAGCCAAAATACAGACGTTAGCACATGTAGGAACATGTTAGGGAATAAATACATGTAGATTGTCATAACTGCACAAAAATGGGCGTACATGTATTTCCTGCTTGGGTTTTGTTTCCCCTGCACCATTCATTAAGCATTTTACATTGTATATTGTGCTCTTGGGAAATCAGTTTGTCTCCTCTATGTCAAACATGACAAGACCCCATGTCCCTCGGGGAGGTCACATGATCCAGTTGACGTCATTACTCTGATATTTGTCTCATTTTTGTTTTTTTGTTTGAAACTAATTAGAATGACATTTAGCTTATTGTGTTTCAAGGTGTTCATGAAATAAAAATATACATTTTAATTAAGGGAATAAATGTGTGTTCGGGAGGTACCGTATTATAACACTCTTTTTAAGACCGCTGGAAGTCTGGATGGGTAATTATCACCCATCCAGACTCCAACCAGTCTTACACAGAGTGTTTAATGCTTGGACTATAATATGGATTGCCCCTCCACAAGTCGTTACCTTATTAGGACATTGGCGTGCGCATCACGCGTATTGTGCGCGTGCAAAATGCACCTGGGCTGGTGTAGTGTGAATTTCGGACTATGAATTTTATACTGATTCACTGGTAGTATTGCGCATGCATATGTGAGGAATGTGAACGTTTAACCAATAAAACGTTAATAGGCACCGGATTTTATGGGAGTCCAAATATCATGTGACACTGGAAAATTGTTTAAGACCAGCCAACCATGTCTTTATCATCCGTTTAAGACCGGCCACGTGATGGGCTCTCGACCAATAGGAATGCGTAAACTGTCTTAGGTATAATTTACGAATAAGGGATTAATAATTAAGGGATTATTAATAATTGAGGGATTGTAAATAAGGGAATAAATGTGTGCTTGGCCAGTTTAAGACCAGTTAAGACTACGTTTAAGACTATGTTTAAGACCGGTTGGAGTCTGGATGCTGATAATGGCACGAGCCGAAGGCATTGGTCATTATCAGCATCCGGACTCCAACCGGTCTTAAACATAGTGTTTAATACCGGCCAAGCACATATTTATTCCAAGCCATCAATACCTTTTCGGTCAAAAAATCAAACATTTCGGTCCAAAAGGCTAAACAAGTCAAAAAGTATAAATTTCTAAGGATTGTGTTCAACTACCGGTATTGTACCGTACATGTACTTCATGTTTTTTTAAACACCCCGCTAGTATGGCCCTCTCACAAGAAGTCGTAAACAACTCCTTATATGGAGTTCGGTGCGCGTCGCGTGTACTGCGTGATGTGGAGCAGAACATAGCTGTGATGGTGTAGTGTGAATTTTAGACTGAAATACTGACTCACTGGTAGTATTGCGCATGCCTACGTGAGGATTGTGAACGTTCAACCAATAAGCGGTATGGCATCGGATTTCATAGGAGTCCAGATTTCATGAAACACTGGAAAAATGTTTAGACCAGCCAGCCGGTCTTTATCAACCGTTTAAAATCGGTTACATGACCGGCTCTCGACCAATAGGAATGGGTAAACTGTCTTAGGTATTTATGAATATCGGATTATTTATACAGGTATGTCAGGTATTGCAGTGTGCATGTGCCCCCCAGGGGTTCTGCACTGTTATGCAGTATTTGGCGTGTAAACAAAGCCCTTTTTTTAAACCAGTCAAAATGTCTGCTCCTTTTTTTTATACCAATTTCAGTGAATTTTCTATATTTAGTTTTCCTGTGAGTGCCGTAACAGCCTACCACTGTGTTCCAATGATGACGTAGAACAGGAACTAACTAACCTGTTTGTTTCCAGGAAGGAGTACGGACTATATTATGGTATTCATTGCTTACTTTGTTCATGCTGGAAGGCCTGTACACCATACAATATATGACTTGACGTCATAACTCCAAAAATAACCTCGTACCTAAAGCAGATAATGCTGAGTTATTAAATACACAATGATTTTGTTTTCATTTTCTCGAACCAAACAATTGAAACCAATTTTGGGGTTTGGTTAAGTGAACTTTTGAACTATTGACAATGGGAATGTAGTTTCCTGATGTCTAAGGGTGTTGTTACTATGATGTCATTGTGGGCACTTTGTTGTTCATGGATTTGCTTTACACGATGTGAACCTTTATATCAGCTCATTGTCAGATACAGATCGTGGAAGCATTTGCTCACAGTTGGTTGATTGCTGATAAAGAAAGACAAACATCAAGAGAAAGATTATTGACGTCATTAAACATTTCTAGCAATTTTTTTTTGTGCTCATGAAGTTGAATTGCTAAAGTTTTTGCCTATGAAGACATCACTGTCATAAATATAGAAATTTGCTTCAGTACACTCACAAAAATACAAAAAGCCCCAAAATACTCATAGAGATTGCAATACAAAGACTAAAAATGGGACAGAGTACAAATTGAAGCTTCTATTTTATAGAAACCTTCAACATAAAAATTGTTGATGTTTGGTTGGGGTTTAGACCAAGGCTTATAGCTACACATAGGCCTACACACAACTCCCAATTCATGTTTCTTTTTATCTTTTTTGGGTGGAAATTAACATAAAACTGTGATTCTGTGAGTTTATTACTTAAGTGCTTGTCATTCTTCTTCCATCATATTGCCACTTTAAAATGCCCCGGCTTTAATCTGAATGCAGTTCAAACAGCTCGCTTGGTCCTGTTCTAAATGCCGTGCCACTTCTATACCAAACTAAAATTGAATTGAGCTCTGTAGAAGCTTGGCTATAGCACGACAGTTGCTCTAATTAGTCCAACTAAATGCATCTAGAGTAGCCCGTCATTGTTAAAATAGTGTTCAAGCTGTTCAATGCACACCATTAAGTATTCGCGCCACCTTCACTCCCTGTGATGCGGACGCGAGAGCAGTTATTCCCAAAATGTTTTCAATTGAATCGACTTCGGCATGGTAATGGCACGGCATTACATTCGTCCGTGCCACTGCCATTCGGAATGACGATAGCACAGCAGACCCTGTTGAGCCAAAGGAGGGTGCCGTGCCGAACATAATTTGCTGAGCCAAATGGTTCTATACGCCGTGCTATTGCTGTGCCGAATTAAAACAAAGTCAAATTAATTGAGTTCAGCACAGCAGTAGCACATCAGCATTTAGAATATTGGCATTAATTGCTGTCTACAACCAATCTGGATTTTGGTCAGTTCCCGACAAAGAATCTCTGGGTGTCTGTCCCAACTCCCTATCCATACATGTATGTAGATGCATTTGGCTTCTTTCCCTGGCTTTGTGATATTGCAATTTAGTTTTCCCTGGGGTTAAAACCCATACTCTATTTCCAGTCGACTGTTAACAATCTCAATGTCAGGCACATTATTAGCATACGATATCCTGTTTGGCTCCATTAAGACCTCAACAGGGAAAAAAAATGTTCATCAAAATTCCTTATTGTTAACCATGGCTTGCAAATTTGCAGATTTCTGAGTAGTCTTGACTGTAGATGTAAATTTAGGATCTACATGTAAATAACATAAATTATTTAGAAGCTTTTGTGGGGCATTGTATCGGCCTTCATCAGCTGACCAAGGCTAAGAACTAAAGAATGCAATTTTTTTCTTGCATTTGTTCCCTATACACCAAATTATTATTATACAAAACACTCTCAAATGTAATACATTGTACCTTCAGAACACAACACAGTATCATAAAGAACTCTCCAGATGACATAATTAAGGAGCCGTACAGGTATGATCAAAAAAATCTTTAAAAAAATATAATAATGTCTTGTGAAAATACAGTGTAGGACGTGTCTCCATGAATTAGGTAATGATGTTGTATAATCTGGATAAAATGGTGCAATTCTTTTGTGGATTCATTGGATTGTACCTGTCAGCAGAATCTTCCTTTATTAACCCTAAATCCTCAATTATTGTTTTTTTTTTCAAGAAAGCTTCTTGACTCTACCGAAAAAGGAGTAATTTTATTCTTAAAAAAACATCAAGATGTCACGCCTCATATAAAGTATAAGTGGCTTTTCTGGTCAGCCTTGAGATCCATCAAATGCTGGATGTGGAATAAGGTTTCATATTTTAGTAAAAATTCTGTAATTGGACATCTAAACAAAGTGAAGATTTACGCAGGTGTTTGGAGAATATGAAACTATCTCCTTAGATAATAAATTTACAAAAACACCAGTGAAAACGGGGAAAGACAACCTGCTTTATTTGAAAGTGAGATCAAATGATATAACTCAGTGTCATTACTTCAACATGGCTATATTAATGATTGCTGCACCCTGTTTTGTGTTTGTAGAGAGCAAAGTCCATTTTTTTGACGTTTTTCGAGAAATCTCGCACGAAACACATTTTTCCTTTCCAGGAATGCACAAGTGGGATGACAAAGTAATTCCTGTGCATGTCCAATTTCTGGTTTGTCAGCATTGCCATGACATCCACAAATGGAGTAAAGCTGCCTCAAAGCTTTTATAAAAACTCCAATGGATGGTTTAAGTTTCATTTATAAAAGCTCAGGAATGTGATGTCAGACCCAGTGCTTAAAAGATCAGTGCAACAGTTTTTGGCATCTCTTTGGGAGCAGCTTGAAAAGAAAAGAAAAAGGAAAACTTTAGCCAGTAAACTTGTTATATACATACAGTGTGTATTTACTTGGTGTTCAACATCATTTACATGTATGTCTACGTTTACCCTAATGTCAACCCATGTGACAAGGAGCCTACTAAAGGCTGCCACTTACATTGTACTTGATAAAAAATTAACTTGAAAGCTTATTTATGATGTCATCATGACATCATTTTTTGTGACATTTTTATTCTGCGAATTCTCAGAAAAGTTGAACACATTTCAGATTTATCATGAACATTTATAACTTCATATTTGGTTTGTAATTAATAGCAATTTGCGTATTTACCAATTTTAAAGCCAACAATGTTGCACAAAGATTGAAGTGCTGCTGAAGGATGTACACGTACATGTAGCTCTCCATAAAAATTGGCTCCAAGTCGGAGTGTTGCACTTGCGTTAAATTAGTTATGCTTAGCATTTCCTTGATGTGGCAAAGTCTTGTGATGGATGGTCACTCTACACATGGAGACAGGCAATAACGACAGTAGTTTTGGGATTCTGTGAATTAAGACAGGTCTGTATTACCCGATACCAAATGAAGGGTGAAATGGCCCAATAAGCAAGCAAATCATAAGGCCTTTTCACACTAGAGCCTCTAAACCCGGGTTGAAATCAACCCTGAGCAAACCCGGAGCCATCCGGGTTGAGTTTTTGATTTTTGATTTTTCAACCACACATTCAACCCCGCATTGTTTCATTCTTGGATAGAGTCAAGCCAGAAAGGTTTGTCCTTGCAGCAAAAAATGAATGATTTCGGGCAAAGCTAGAAATCAAAAGAGATGTTTGTATCAAACTGATAGGGATTAATACTTGTGCCGCAGCATGGCATCGCCTAAAAAATGGCTTATAATTTTGTTCACTGGATTAAACTATATAATTCTGAATAAAATATACTTTTAGTTTTCAATCAGATAGTGACAGCATCTTAATTGACAGGTGAATGAATGAATGGAGAGGTGTAGCCACTGCTAATTGGACAAGGACGTCATTGGCCCACACATTCTACATCATCATGTCTGATTTGTGGCTGGCACTAAATTATATACCGTTACCAGAACCTTCTCTATGTGTAGACTGGAACTGTATACTGCCTGTTGTGTGTACGTTCTATAAATACGATTCTACGAAATGGAAACAAGTCAAAGGCTTAATTAATGTTGATTTTTCTGCCTGCGATTATTTCTCATTTAGACAAAATAAGTGTACCAGTTGTGGCTTTTAAAAAGAACTTAGAGTTGTGACAGCAGGACACACTTTTGTGTAGAAACATGTAATAACTGTTAAAACAGTAGCAATATATGTTGAATGTGTGAGCATTGCTCTTACAATTGCATGTTCTAGCAAAACATTGCAATGCGGTTTCCAAACACTTGACAAAACAGCAACTTGTGAGTATTCTTGGACATCTTCAGTTTTATTGACTGCATTTCTCAATGGTCCTCTTGTGGCCTGTCACAAGTGTTGTTGAGAATTTTCAGGACTTACTCAGGTACGGTATGTTCAATGGTGGATTGAGTGCAAAATGTTGCAAATATTTTCACCCAGTTCTCCTACAGAAGTGGGTGGGTATCACATTTAATGTAACTAATGTCATACTTCAGAGGGCTTTCTCTAGCATAAATGTTATGTTGCTTTATCTGCCAAATAAAATGAAATTGACGGTGTGGATAATGATCCAACAATGTTTTACTGAGCAGTAACAATTGTTACAGCTTCGGACATCACAAGATTGAACAAAAGTAATTTTGTTTGCAAAAACAAAGATTCACTGATATAGAGTTTGACTTGGAATACAGTGCCACAACATTACAAATTGAGATGTCTATTCTTCTATTATTGGTGTTCTAATGCACTTATTATTTTAAAACACAACATCCACGCGTGCAACTTTTCCTTGTATCTGCTGATTTCCTCATTTTTTACTTCTCATGATTGCCATTACAAATTTAAAAATACTGTACAAAGTACTGTTTGGTTTGGAGTTTTCTCATTTTTTTCTAAATTCCCAGTTGCATGCCTGAAAATCTCAAGAACATTATGCCTCAGCTTTCACAGCTGTGCTGTATCCAGTGATGACATAATGTCTGTCTTGGCCTCAATCAAAAATGTAACCTGGATGAGTTCGCTGGAGACTTGTTTGGATAAGGCAGAAGACCCTCGCTTGAACTCCTCTCCTGGAATTCTTCATTTCTTGGTCGCCGTGATACAGTACCTCTCTTTCTCTGTGTGTTTGGCGTGATAAAATTGTCGTGGTAATCATGTCATTCCGTTTTCGTGATAAATGTCTTGAGGACCGAGGGCAGACGCAAACTGCCCGTCATTTCGTGGAAGTTGAAGGCATTTTTTTTTTTAGGCTGCACCTGTGTACACATATAATCTGTAATGCCTGGTCATGCAGCAGGCACTGAACCCATAGGATTCTGTTGCCTATCAACAGATACATGGACGTCAGATTGGAGTTTATTGACTGTGTTTTGGACCTGATTTTGTACAACTTTTGTAATGTTTAAAAATAGTTGTGGAAAATATAGTCAATAAGTTAAAACCAATAGTACATTTGAAAACAGTTTTTTGGTGTCCCCCCCCCCCCATTTTCATTCCTTTGCAGGTTTTTTTTGTTTTAAATTTTCTAGTGGGGCCACAATCAAAATCACAGTCGGCACCAACTTGGTGTTATTTTTGAGCTATGGCACTATCACATCCTTGTTTTGCTGAAGCAGCCCTAAATTTCCAGCGTGTCAACAGAATGCAATCAAGGCGCTTGGTTTTTCAATCATGGAGACCATCTGCACAGTGGCGTGGGTGAAAATGAGTCAATGACATGATTTTCATTTCATTTGACTATTTCTGTAAAAGGTAGCTTAGCAATTTTTTCCCCAATGACCACAACATGTATTTATACATAAATTTGCATTGTGTGCTAGACAGTAAGTTTGCTTTTGAATGATGTGAAAGTTAAATCTGTGTCTTTTTTAAATGCTGAATGCAATTTACTTTAAAGCTGTTTTTTAGATGAAGTGTATACGGTAATTAGATTAAGCCGTCCAAAATGGGGGCAACAGTGACGTACAGAGTCTTAGTAAGAAACCACGGTGTGCCTGACTTGTTCAACTCCGTCGCTGTAATTTACGTAGCTCTTTGAGAGGTTTGTCTCATCCTCTGGAAATCTTCCGTGTGACACCGCAGATACATCCTGTTTACTTCATGACGTCGAGAGTCTTTGGACTCTGTTCATCAGTTGGACTGGTCGGCTGTGATTGGATGGCAGAAGTACCGGGTATTGTCTCATGAATCATCCATGAGTGTGTAATGCAGTTGTGGAGTGATGCCGTAGCCAGGTTATGCATATTCATGTTTCTTGCTATGCCAATGGCCACAAGGAAGTCAGTGGCTATGCATATTCATGCAGTCCTTGCCTTTCCATTGGCCACTAGGAAACCAGTGATTGCATATTCATGTGGACCATGTATGATGCACTGTGCTTCACGGGCATTATTGATGGGTATTAGACTGTGAATCACACGTTTTTGCACGTGTGTATGTGCTGTGATCAGAAAGCATCATTTGCTTCACGAATGGTATCACTGGTGTTCTTCATTTCCACAGATGTAAACAAATGAAATATTATGGATCGCCTATAGTTTGTCAGTTGGATGTAGGTAAATCAAAGGTATTGTTAGCGATATGCTTCTTTCGTGATCAGACAATTGAGCAACGGATATCGTCAACTAGAATCTCACAAAAGAATCTTCGCGTTCATTTCTCACGTGCCTTGTGACTTGTTTCAAAGGAAGACTTGTAATCTCAAGTAATCTTGAGAAATCTAGTGAGAAACTCCAATCAACTTTGGAAAATCTTCAAAACTTTGTAGTGAGATCCAGGAGTTGTTGGTTTCGGATGTACATGATTTAAAATCACTACAGCAGATAAAAGGTAAGTGACTGTGAAGCCCCCCCCCCCCAACGGAATATGATTGTTTTATTTCATTTGTTTGGAGATTAAATGAGGGCCTAATACAACTGTAGACCATATGTCACATTTTTTTACAAAATTGGATTTTGTGGTAATGTAATGCAAACTTTCAACAAACTGTTCTCTCCTGCAGTGCATGTGATTGGTTGAAAAAGTGTTGACATAAACTGTTGAATAAGTGGGTGAAATAACATGCAAAAAATGCATTTATTTGATTGTCTTGTTGGTTGCCTATCAGTGTGACATGACAAGTGACATGGTCCATAGCTGTTGAACTGGAGTATCTGGTGTTTTATGTCATAAATATACAAGGCCGGATCCAGAACACAATTCTTTTTTGGGGGGGGGGGGGGAAAAAATATTTGTCCCCGAAAAAGTGGGTACAAAGATTTTCCGCCCTAAATTTATATGAAAAGCAAGGGGAGGGGTTCAAATGTATTGTTTTTGTTGAGTTTTTTGGGTGGTGTACCCAATGGCTGCCCTTTTTGCGACATTACTAAAAAAAAAAATCTAAATCCGCCCTTGTGAGTATACGATTTATATTATAATATAAGTATATAAATATTTTATATATTTTTAGTGGCATATGTAATCATAGTGACTTCCTTTTTTTTTGTTCAGGGATTAACATTTATTTTTTTCAAGCTAACTTGATTGTATTTGCCAATGCTTTTGAGCTAGATTGTCTTAGTTCAGTATATTTAATTTTTTTTCTTCAGAATTGCTATCAATGAATGTGAACCAAAGGCTACCAACTTTAGAGAAAAGACAAAAACATGTACTTGTTCACATCAGTGTAAATATCAAATACCAAATACATGTACATACTTATTTGTTTGTGATACTTCACAAAAAATAATGAATAAGTGCCACCTTTACATATAAATCACACATTCTTTTGTCCTCCAGACAAAAACAATAAAGGATGCCATGTAAATTAAAACACAACACATCCTCACCAAGTTTTGATTTTGTAACTTGCTGAGTTTTTCAACACGGCTCCTTTAAACCTACCTAATCATGGATTAGGTTGGTCTGTCGCATTTGTGGAAGTGATACGGCCCTCGGGTTATTTTCGGCAAATATTTCCTTCGTTGCTCAGAATATTATTTCAATCACCTTCCTTCACATGTAGCAGTGGTTACAATCATGTGTTAATATAATGCTTCATAGTAAACAATAACAATTTCCCCAGAACCCACATTACAAGTTATAACCTACATTTACCGGTTGGTAATTTGATTCAATGTAAAACTTAAAAGGCACCAAGAAAAGAAATGTTTGTATTGAGATCAGTTTCATCTAAGGTATAAATATTATCGGTTATTGCATACAGCTAGCGGTAGCAGGGCACATTCATTTACATTAACCACTCTCAGGAAAGTAATAAACACACGGTTGCATTTTCATAAATGTAACGATGTCTCACAAGTAAATCTACAGGACAATGCAGATCAAAGATGCAATTTAAAAAAGAAAAATCTCAAATTTTTTTTGAATATATTTACCGAACATTAAGTGATGGAAGGCCTGAAAAAAGGGGGAAAAACCCCAAAGCACCTTTAGGAATTGCGCACTCATTTTATCAAATTCAATCAGAAATGCTAAAGGAATGACTCAGAGTAACCTTGGTTTCCTTTGAAAATGGAAGTCAGAAATAGACTCTAAAAATAGCTTTTTAAATATAAATTGCAGCACTCCGGGTAGGGGGGGAAACATTTGATGAAAAAGGAAAGATAAGAAACAATAAAAGGAGGAAATGAATCCATGTCAGAGCGGATTACGCCCAAGTGGATGGGATGATGACGTCACCTAAACTGGCCTGAAGCATGCTGCATCCAAACTAAATCAATTTTTTATTTTCACTTTTAAAACACCACATACCATTTGTAGCGATCTCTAACTGATGAAATAAACATAGCAGGACAAATGCACAACAAAATAATGAAAACAAAATGTAAAAAGGAAGATACTCTACTCAAATATAAATCTTTTTAATTTTACGTTTTATTTAAAAAGCTTAAAACATAAAAACAATTGTTTCTGTCTTTACATTTATTGTTCTTCAGACTTTTTGTGCTTCTGTTGTTCTTTTCAGAAAATTCCAGAAGGTACACTGTGGTACTGCCACTCATGTTCATATAAACATTCAAGTTTTGTTACATTCCTTAGCATTTACTTTATTCCAACATACAACAAGAATAGCAACTATGACCAAATTGCAGACATTTGTCTCCCCAACGTAACTTGCGTACAATTTGTTCAAAACATTTGAAAGATGCGGAAACTATTTTCCTTAAAACCCTTTTAATGTTAAAAAAAGTCCTAAACTTCAGAAAGAAATATCTAATAATACATTGTAAATTTCAAAACGAATTCTCCAGTAGTGATTTGCTCAAAATACCAGAAATTTTTTTTTCAGGCAAATCATTAGAAAGACAGAGTATTCAGAAGACTCTTGGTGAACTGTAAGCAGTCAATTTAGCGATTCCGTTAAGCAGATTAGACCAGAGTTGCTGAACCCTAAGCAGTCATTATTAACGCATGTATCGGATGTACACCCATGCACAAATGTGAAGAGAGACGTTTGGGAATGCACCATGAGAACCATTGAGCATCTTTGTTTGCTTGGCTGTGTTGTATTGTCACTTACATGCACTCTCCATGTCATTGCCCCGCGAGTCGGCCAGATATCATGACAAATCAACTCTTAACAACCATCTTGAGAGTTTCATATGGTAATCCCTTTTTGTTGTCACAGAAGGTAGAATGTTCATCAAGGAAATCAAGTGATGTTGTTGTAGTCCATTGGCACCGTCCATTCCTTGTCTTTTTTTTTTTCTCTCTCTTTTTTTTCTCATTATCTTTTCTCATTTCCCTTTGGCCCACACATCCTGTTTTTTGACAACGGAAGATTGACTCACCTTAATCATGGGATAGGTAGCCTACCGGTACCTTTCTATATATATAAATCCTTTTGAACCCAGTAGGAATTCAGGATGTGTGGGTTTTGTTTTAGAATTGTTTTTGTATACATTGACTTGTTTATGAATATAAACATTTGCTCTTTTTGAAGAAAAAAATAATTATGGAATACGGTAGGCCTATGAGGATAGAATATAAATATTTAAAATGGAAATTTGATGTTTTAAATATCTGAAAATTATAAAGATGAAACATAAATATAAGAAATTAAAAGTAAGTAAAGCACCTTCGTCTCATGAAAGAATTTTGTTTGTGACAATTTGGATTGAACTTAGGGAGGTTACATTAGGAACATTATTTTTGTAAAGAACAAGATAATTTCATTATTGTATTGAGTATACAGATGCATTATTTATGCACTGGAAGCAGGATCAAAGAAATAAAAAACCTCCGATCTTGTCCTTGAAATTATAAAGATTTCATATTGATTCAATTTTAGTTTGTTTACGTCAATGGCAGGTGAATGCTGTTTACGTGTATTTGAAAGGGTGTGACGTCAGTTGGTGGCAAGGGGGGGGGGTGGTAACAGCTAGTGGCTTGAACTGCCATATAACATGCATGAAACATTGCATAAAATATGATGTTTGTTTATTTTGCAGTAAATGCTCTCTGTTTTGACAAATTTGGGGTAAGCATATGGCATGTTGTTTACACAATATCGTTTATGTTATAGACATTGGCAAAGAGCCTGGCAGTTGCTTCGTAGACAACTGAATTTCGTTTTAAATACATTGTATTTTCAACTCATTAGCACTTGTATTACACTGCATTAGACTGTATTTTCTCCTTATTTTAGTATGAAATAGGGCATTAAAGAAGTAACATAGGAGTAACAAACATGGCCTTTTGGGTGGTACAGGAACTAATCTGCTAAGGCATATGAAAGTCAAGTTGTGTATGGTACAATGTGACAATTTGAATTATATCTGTAATCCATAAAAATGTGTGCTAAGTGCAGTCCTTAATGCAAAATTCCTTAGTCTTACCAAAGGCAAAAATACTGAAGGCAAAAGTGAACTTTTGTAACATAAATGCACATTATAAAAGGTAAATGAGACGGAGTGACCTTGTACAATGTAAAAAGTTTTGCAAGTAGAGGACTAACATTTAGAAACACTGTTCATTAGGTAAAATCTAAGCTAATGATATCTTGAAATTATTTTGTACTGGAATAAAATGTCTTTAGTAAAATTCAATTCAATTCAAAGACATTTATTTCCATTTCACCGATTCACAACAAGCAGAATAAACAAAATATTAAAACATTAATAACAGAATAATAATGGTGAAAATGGAGACAGGCCCCGGTAAGCATGTGCTTGTGCTTGGGAAGCCTTAGGACAAAGATTGGACAAAACAGTCAGACAGGACAAAGGAACAAAAATAAACACACAAACAAACAGATAATTACATGGTAACGATGTAAAAACAGTAACGTAATGATAAAGTGTACGTAATAACAGCAATTATATAAGAACATCGATAGGAGATCGAGGTAGCTATGGATTATTTGGAGGCAGTTAATTGGTGAGACTTGGTTATTCCCCTTTTAATTCTTTCCCTTTCATTGTCACAAGAGGGCTCCCTTCACTAAGACTGCTAAATCTTGTGCAAAGGTTGTCAAGTGAGGGAGTCCTATAGCAGCTCCAATGATGTCATGACCAGGACTGATCAACTCAAAGACTTGCAATAATGAACTTTCATTTTGTTTAATCAGAAAAATTTTCCATCGTTTTCTTCATTTTAAGTCCCATCTTGGTGGAATTTGCTAGTATGAGCTCATTTAATAGTAGTAAAAAAATATTATTCAGAAAAAAATATAAACAAACTCATAAAGCAATGTAAAAGTCTTTGGGCCAACATATCACACAGTGTTTCCTGAGCTGATGGGTCAAGTCATCATCACATACCGTAAAATCAAACAGCTAATTAGTTTTGAAATTTGTGTTGCTGGGAAGTTATAAAAGTTATGTTGGTGAAGGGCAGACGTAGAAGGCAAAACCTTATTAATAATTACCTCTCCCTGATGCGAAATTCCATCCTAACTCAGTAAATTTTTCTGTTTGGTTGAAAGGGCAAAAACCTGAAAATAGTGAAAATATGCAGAGCCACCATACACAAACATGCAAACTAAGGTTTGTGAAGAAAAATTTGTATCATTAACTTTTGATGTGCGTATATGACCTTTAAAAGTATCAATGAAGTCTTGAAGATAGAAAGATGAGTAGGTCCAAAAACTTCATAATCATGATGATTCATAGTTTCATTGTTAAGTCTGCCTAAGATACTGGAAGGATTCAAGTCAGATTAGTTCCTGTAAAGCCTCCAATTCACCATTACTTCCTGCACTGTCCCAAATAATCCCAGCACTGTACGGTTTGGAGGATTCATCGGGAATAAAGAAATACTTAAACACTTAAACAGCATACATGTATGTTGAGAAATAACACCAAGGTCTAGCAGTTACAAATTGTACTATTTTAGCAAACCAGCATCAATTTTTATGACAACAATTCCATGATGCTTTTTTCTATTTAAGATATAAGCATGTGCTCAAAAAATGTTTTTCTATTTCTAACTATTCCAACTTTTCTTTTAAATTGAACAAAATGCATTAAAGGCCAACACTGTTCATTTAATTTAATATTCCTTGAAAGTTAAAAAATAAGTTAGAAATGTTCTCATTCAACAAGAAAATAAATTGTAATAACATTTTGTCTGGTTGGATCAGCCATGCACAAACCAATGTAACAACTGGTAATTTGGCATGTTTCGTTTCCCACATTCTTAATGATTTCCATCATCATCTCAACGTCTGCAAGACGCCGTCCTAACATCGCGCCCCTGACTTTGCCTTGATCCACACACAAGATCTCAACATTTCATTGTGCTGCCTGAACGCCTTACAGGTTATAATTGGTGACATTAAACAACTCCATGGTGTTACCAGTCTCATTTCCGCCGCAGCGGCACAAATCAGCATCTTGATGGAGCCCCAAAGATTTCGCCTCTTCCTTCTGTCATCACGGCAAAGCGACAAGTGCAAACACACATCATAAGCACGTTAGCTGTTAGGCCATACATGAAAAATATACAGTTTATCTTTGGGTGCCTGAGCTGCCATCTTAAAATGCAAGATGTAAATGCAGTGGCAGTGTAACGTTTCTGGCATTGGAGGAGAATCAGTTCATATGTTCTGTAGCGGGAAATGCAGTAGTGGGATGATAATGGAGAGGGGGGTGGGGGGGGGAGGAGTAAATGCCACCTTTGCCCCCCCCCTTCCACTGCCTTTGTCTACATGTGCATGTCCTTTTGAAATTCATTTCTTGAGTTTCAAGTTAGGCCATCAGTAGCTGACATGCAAAACTGAGTCCGCCATTCAAATGCAACACATTGCTTTTGACTCCAATGTTTATAAACCGCATAAATCTTAGTCAATTCAGTTGAAACCAGTTGAAGCTGGAAAAGTTCACGCAAAAAATCTGAAAAAATCTACAAGAATTCTTACCAGTCTAAAAGTTGGTCAATTTCACAAGTTCATAAATAAGTTGCAGAACAAGTAACAGCAAATACAAATAAACCCGTGTTTACAATTGTGATAGCTTTCAAAATTCCAGCATTTATTACAAATATATAAATTACATCAAACAAACACAGAAAGAAGTGCAAAGTCATCAAGACATGTGCCTAATCTCATGATTGACTAAGGTACAAATCAACATGACATTGTTTAGCGCTCTGCAAGAACACACACACATCTTAAGAAGCAAAAGCAAAGCCTGGTGTAGTCTTTCACTGCATCTACCTAAGATGCCAAACTTGACATTTTTACTTGTTGGCCTTACAGCGCGCCCAGGGGAAGACTAATAACTTAATGACGGGCCAGGTGCCAGGCCTCAAGATATGTAAGATATTAAGCTTTCAACCAGACAGAGAAGCTCCAAATACATTAGTGAAGAGAGCCACAAGCTTAAATTTATAAAAACGTTTTAACATTTAACTGAAACGTTGCAAATTTCATGCAATATTTGCTGTAATTTGTCCTTTTGTATTTCCCTCGTGCATACGGTCTATAAACCATGTTATAATTTTGTGATTTTGACCGAATATATTTTAATGGTTTGATTTTCTCTTTATTTCTAAATCAGTGCAAAGAAAGATGCAAACATGGTTTTGATTCATCTCTTTTTTTTTGTAACACAAACAAAGGAATAGCGTTGTTTGGGACAAAATCAAGTCACAAAGGAGAGGAGGCAAATAACTACGAGTCCTCAGGGAACAAGAGTTAATTACACATAAATTACCAAAAAAAACCTACAAATTACATAATCCAGGGTGAAAGAAAAACGTTTTTCCCTGAGATATTATAAAAACAAATGAAAAAAATAGTATCACTTATTTTTCTGTAAGAAAATTTTCAGTGACAACTGCATGTAATCTGGTTATTCGCATGCAGAGACATTTTTTGGAAGAAAAACCCAACCTGTTTTGACCACAGTTGTGTTATTTTTTTTTAATGAAAAACAAACAAAGAGGTTAAGCTTTTTTGACCGGATGGTGGATGGTGTTACAAAATACTGTGAAACAACATGATAAAAAAAAATGAAATGTTTGATGAACATTTTTGTATTTCTGAACACCAGACAGTACTCTTTCAAAAGCATTGGCAAATCAGGGGTGGATCCAGGAATTTAGGAAAGTGGTGGGGTGGACCAATTTGTTGGTTTTTTTTTTGGGGGGGGCAGAAGTTCGGTGCTTCTTCCACTAGAAAATAAAATAGCTTTTAAGATGCTCAAAAGCACCTATTTTTCCATTGGAGAAGGATCTGTATATTATGTGTATGAAGAATGCTTCCTTTATTTACCGGTCTGTTGTGAACAGAAAGGGAGGATGGGGGGGGGGGGGGGTTGTTCAGGACCTCTGGCCCCCTTTGGATCCACCTCTACAAACAATGATTTTTTAGGGGAATGATTTAAAATCTGCACATAGTTTTCAGAGTGTCGACTATGTCATTAATTACCTCTGATTGGTGTAATTAATTGCCTTTGATTGTCACACTCACAGCCTATAACAAATCAGAACATTGCTGATAGTCGCTGGTTTCCCCTCCAATAAGAACCCCATACATGCACTCCCTCAGGGCAGTCGACATGATGAAGACACCTGCACACAAAAACTGGCTGAACGCTTTTGAGAAAATCTTGAGGAGAAATGCCAAGTTCCTCCGAGAAATCTCCAAAGGTAAGGTATATGTTAAGTCATGTGCGTGGTATACATACGCCTGTAGCTGTTGCTATTTCTGTATGAACGAACGTCAGAAACGGGCATGAGCTTTCAATGCTGTACAATGTAGGTACTTGTGGTGTTGTTTCAAGTGATTTTGCTTTGGGGGTAGAAACGATATACCGTTCAATAAAATGCCGATTGCAGAAAATGCTTCATACTGCTGAAATAATGGCACCTCAAAAAACAAAACAAAACATGTGAAAACAAATGAGGCCCTAACTTTATCAAATGCTGAAATAGCATGCTTTTCAGCAATTAACCTATTGCGGTAGAATCAGGTCAACACCCTTGCGAACTTCTGTCGGAACACGGAACGTGCAGAATCTGAGACAAACGAAATTCCTTAGGGTTGTAAACATGGTAAAAGGGGTGGGATAACTTGCAAATGGTGATGGGTCAATTATAACTCGTCTTCATTCTGTTTCCTGATTTGCTGAAATGGAGTTCTATAATGGAATTCATGGGGACTCTTTGCAAGGACAGGAGATGGTTCTTTGTGACCACTTTTGAAAGCCCTGTTAAGGGACACATGTATGTGCATGTACTGGTTCCCATGCATATAGCACGATGTATGCTCAACATATTTTGTTCAGAATCTGCACAAACCTTTCTAGCATTTTTGCATTTGAGTATCAGGTGCCGTCTCCCCCAAATGGCCTTTTCTAACCATCTGGGGATACTTGATCACAGAGCCCATAATGGAGCTACATGTATGTAATGGAGTTATAGGAATAAACGGACTTGATAAACAGAAATGTAACAAAATGCTTTGCTATATCGTGTCTTTGATACTGTAACTGACGTTAATCTGTAAAAATAACTGTTTACCTCATATACACTGCATTGCATATAAATGACCTCTGATGTGCACGTGAAGGGCTGGCCCATGCGCCTCACGCGCAACAATGGCAACTGCTGAGTCTCATGTCTCTTATCAAAGGTGCACTGCAGTGATTACTTTCAAAGTAACCATTTATCTTTTTGGCTTGTTGGCACGATATAACAAAATTATTGTTGACTGCTGTGATTTGGGATATGGCATATTTGGTAACATTGATAACATTTGGGGCACCCCCTGTTAATTGGGAGGAAATTAGTCCTGCATAAAGTGCACTAGGCACACTTGACAATGCAAAAAGTGAGAAAGATAACTGCATTTGGCATAATACGGTACATGTATATTGTAATGTGGATTTGCATAGAGAGCATTTATGTCATCAATCTACATCCATCTAGGTTGACTGTGAATAATCACTAGAGGGTGCTATTTTGCGTAATGAGCCGAGGGGGGGGGGTGCAATCGTAACCCTCTCAGAACCTTCAAACCCACAAGGGGGTTTTGTAGGATTTGTAGGTAATGCACTAGGGGCAGTACTTGTTTAGTTTTTATACTGCTTGCGCTATTTGCTTTTTCAAATTGAGAAGAGGATTTGGAAGGATTCTGAAAGTTTTGCAGCAAATAGGGTAAAGCTTGATTCAGATCGTCAGATTTTATGGATTTCCCCCTGTGAAACCCTCTTTCAATTAGGTATTCTGTAATACGCAACCATTGATAGTAGAGCGGAAGATACTAAATGCATATCCTTGATCATGCGCATACCTAGGGTTTGTTGGCTTGTTGCCAAATATACTTTTTCATCCTGTTAATTCATTTTCGCTGACCTTATTTTGCTTCTATCATCAGCATCAGCGATTTTGCTTTTAAAATCTCTAGCCTGTTGCACTCTGCCACTCTGCCACCCCCCCCCCTCAACCAGGTTATGCTACTGTCCTTGATCATCAGATGTTTGTTAAATATGTGTGCCGATGCCCCATATCCTGAAATGACTTGAGGACAGAGTATGTGAGTTAGAGATTGCGGGGACTTAGACCATTGATCCATTCCAATATCAGCAAATTATTCTATGAGTGAAAATGTATTCTGTACACGGCTGTGGGGAGTGTGGGGGACAGGGATAGTAAGAGGCGGCTTTAGTATGAAGAGAATGAATAAGATGATTGGACTTCTCGCCTCTTCGGCTCTGCATCCTGCACAACGATGAAGACGTATCAACACAAGACCCTAGACATCAAGGAACCTCACAGATTATACAGAGAATAGTTACGTTAAATCATAATTCCCTACCTCACACTTTCATCTCTTGTGTTGTTTCTGAGTGGGCGAGGCTGTGACAGGTGCCCTTTTCATCTTGCTAATACTCTAGATAAATTGATGCGTGTAGAAGGGGTTTTCCTGGATGAGGATACTGCGCTAATTGAAATGTGATCATTTGAGCTCAGCTTTGTGCTGAGTGGTTGTACATGAATGAAACGGATTTGGCTTTGAAAACGGTATGTATTTACCTACGCAGTGTGGCGTGAAAGGTCAAGGTCATTTTGCGTCTGTCTTTTAAAGTTGCGCATCAATTTGGGTACATGTATGTCTTTATATTTACATCCATACTCTTGTGAGTCTTGAAGTTTCAAAGACGTTTTGATACTACCTCAAATTTGTGGAGGGTGTTTAATGTGTGAGTAAAGGGTGCCTGTGGTAAAATGAAAACAAAGAAAATAAATGGAAGTCCTGAAATGTGATTGACCTAATGAGAACAGACTCGTTTTATCCATTGCTTACTATCTCTAAATTTTGTTTGCAGTTTTCATCAAAGTGAAAGGAAAAGTTATGATGAGATGACAAGCCGTATACTTGCCAAACTTAGCCCATTTTCATCTGCAGTGCAGGTCATGTCAGCTTAAGGCATCCCAGATTATCTCTCGATCATTTTTCCCCGTGCTGAAACGTGCCTGTAATACTTATGTTTGAACTTGTAGATTCAAGCATGGTTTTGATTTCAAGATGACCAGAGGAATGTGTGAACTTCTGATCTGAAGATATTAAGCATGTGGTAGCCAGATGGTAGAGTTGTAATCCAGTCAGTCACAAGTCAATCACAAGTCATCCAGTCTCAATTCAAATCACCGGTCAAATAAGCTTCATAGAGACGTTCCTTTGTTTCCTTTGTCATCCTTTAATTGTTACTAGTGACTTGACTATTGATTGACTTGCGATTGACTTGCGATTGACTTGCAATTGACTTGCGATTTGACTTGAGATTGACTTGCGATTGACTTGAGATTGACTTGCGATTGACTTGTGATTGAATTGCGATTAACTTGCGATTGACTTGCGATTAACTTGCAATTGACTTGCGATGGGTTTGCGATTAACTTGTGATTGACTTGTGATTGACTCAATTCCAACTCTGTCCGATGGTTCTGTGTAGTTGGCTGGATGTACATGCAGGTTCATTTCCTGACAAGCTTGAATTCAGGATGCAAGTGTTGTTTTGGTATCGCCGCACCATCAAGCAGATGTCTGCAGGGCAGTGTTTATGCTTCTGCTGGAACGGTCAAATCACTCAAGACTCGGGAAGGAAATTAAGAGAAGAGAACATAACGTCACAGCAGAAGTACATTCCAAAAAAAAAGGAAAAATAAAATGGGGATCAGATTTTTGTACAGGTTTTGCCACATTCATCATGTGGAAAGTAAGTTTGGTTGCCATCCACGCAACTTTTAATCCTGTTTTCCAAATGTCATTAAGTAATGATATCTAGCTGAAGTATCAGTAAGCGTCTTTGTCACGGCCAAAATAAGTCTCCCTCGATGCAAGAGCCAGCTTATCAAGATCAGCATTGTGAAAGGCTGGAACGACGAAGATAATTCCAACTGGTTTTTCAGATGTTACCGCACAGCTGATTAAAATCTCTTGAGCAGTGTTCACTGAGTGGATTACAGCACCCCCCCCCCCCAGTAACACCACCCTTCCCTCAGGCCGAGCAAGAGACATGGCCCAGGTCACTTAGATTATTATTAACTGATCATTCAGCATATGAATCAATGTAAATGGCCCACTAACCTCATCATCAACTTGCTCTTGGGAGCTTTGAAGGGGGGGGGGGGAGAATGGGGAGGGGAGGGGGCACAGCTGTGGTAGATGAAATGCATGCAGTAAGAGTTTGACATTTGTCATGTTGTTGTCAGTGTTGTATCTCTCAGGCTGTACGTTTTCATAGAAGACCTGAAGGGTAGAAGTCATCAGGATGGGTTATACTTTTGCTTTTTAATGGGTGCTATTAGTCTTGTGTTTTCAGTTGGCATGTGTGATTGATAAGAACGGACTCAGTCAAAGACGTAAATGGTCCCTGGCCTTTCAGTTTTACGGATGGACTGCACTGGTAAAAGAACTTGGTAAAAAAAGGAGCGTCATTGGCAAAGTTTGCAGTGTGAAGGTACAGGTTCATGTACCGGTACATTAAATGTCAAACAGTTGGAATGAGTCATTTGAAGTATTTGATTTAGTTTGCTCAGAATGTCAGGTATATTTTTGTATGCTGCTACCATATTTGGGTTTTGGGGTATTGGATGAGTTTGTGCATCAGTGCAAAAGTGCGCCAACTTTTAGGGCTCCATAGAAATCAGTCAAATTGTTGTCACACAGTTTTTTTCTTTTTATATCACTCTTGTAAGAATAATGGGTGTTTTTTACCCATTAAACAACTGTACTGCATTGTGTTTATTCACTCAAGAATCCTTAAAACCAGTGTTTGGGTGGTTTCAGGCACTACAGGGAGTAATAGGAATGGCGGTTTGGGGCAATACAGTGACTTACGGGTTAAAACAATTTTTCTGCTTTGTAATCGTGTGCAAAATTTTCAACCTTTACTCGTGGATTTCTTACCACTGACCATTGCTCATCTTACATTATAAACTAATTAAATGCTAACTCGGAAGTGTTGCAGGTCCGGTCAGTTTCCAGCCATCTATCGATCATCGTGTGTACTACACAGGCTCCCTGGATTTCACCTGCCTTACCTCATAATTAATGAAAAGCACTCAAGGATCATGTCAGAGACTGAAAAATTAACCACTTAAAGGACACAGCACTGTACACGGTGATCACGCTTGAAAGAGCACTGTTCTGGCCCAGCTTCTTGCTCATAATTTTGCATGTGTGCGTACAGTATATTCTCCAACGAGCAACTGAAAGAGAAATAAGTTGAAAGTGTGAGAGAATTGTTTGTGCAATTTCCTTTTTCTTTGGATTTGGCCCTGAAAATATGTGGGCGATACATGTACTTGCAAGGGACATTATTTTGATGTGGTTGATGACGAAAGATACCGGTACGATGTAATTTTTTTTTCAGCATTGGGTGGTTGTTTGGGTAAAAAGTAGTGTGAATTCTACACAGCCATGGGGTGACAAATGTTAATATTTGTCATGAAGTTGTCGTTGATTTATGTGTACCAAAAAGTTGTTGGAAATCTTCGAAGTCAATGGCATACCGTACGTGTATATTGCCACAAAAAAGTGAGACTTTGCCAGATTTGTGGATTGTATGATTCCCCCCATTCTCACCCTGCTGTCCAGCTTTTTTTTCATAAGTATAAGAGTGAAGCGAATTCTTGAGGATGACAAGTAGCACATATTATCCAAAAGGAAACTGTAAAGGTTTACATCATGAAATGCAGTGATGCTTTTGTGTGAACTCTAGCGACTGGTAGCGTTGCATCATAGCTTTATATTCTTGCATATTTTGGAATATTCATGTGTATTAGAGCCACATTAAAGCTAACGGGATCATTTGCTTTTTGTGCATTTTTTTGTTTGATGCAACAAAATTGCCCACAATATTCAGAAGGGAGCATAACAACTAACTTGTTGAAGTTTCAGCTCAGTGGATACTATACATTTTGAGAAAATAGAAAACGTATGTACAAATTTTGGAGTCTTGTAAATGGATTCTGTTGCTAATGCACGTGAAAATATGTGCCCGCAGGCACATTTTAATAAACAACTTCAATTATTGTTTTCTTCCAAATGATACCATTCAAGAGGAATAATTTAACAGGGTATTTGGTACCAGTCATATCTTCACTGTGATTGAGGATTTTCTCATTGATTCATTTGGTACGTTTCAGGGATACTTGCAAATGTTCCTATGTGCCTTTAAGCCAACTTTGTGTAAGCCGTAATAACCTACTAAGTTGACACCTATCAGTATGCAGTGAGTCAAGCGGCTAGGTCCCCAGTGTACAAGGAAGTCAGTATTGATTCCGTCCAACCTCCACCCGATGGACTCTCTTAAGATCCTCCAACTAGCACCTCCGCCACAGAACTACCCAATAGCTTAGTCGCCCGGGCCAGCTGACCTTTCAAGATTTCTCTCATCTTGCCTCTGCCTCCATTAGCAGACTCTCTCCTGCTTTTAAATTGAAACGGGATAAGTCTTCCACTGGAGTTGGCGGGAGTGTTCCACAAACATTCGGTGATTGCGGAAATGCCATCTGACTTCTCCGTCTCTTTCTCTCTGGTCGTTAAGACTATTTGCTTTAGGGAGCATCATTTTCTGAACTCCTTAGCTGTATTCTGTTTGTTTTTACGCATCAATATAGTTTATAATGCCATCACCATCATGAAATCTCTTCTTTTTTTTTTGTCTGCACCAATAGATGTTTGGATGCATTAATTTAAGATTTCCAGAGGTAATATTGAAGAATGTGAGTAAAAGTAGCTGAAAAGTTTTTGATATTGTTAAGTAAACTATAACCTGTTTTATTTTTCCTTTTATTTCTATAAATGCCACCGGCATTCATTGGATGGCTGGCCTGTGAATGCAATACAAGACATGTAGAACTTGTTTCTTGGAGCAGCTAGATCTTACATTAGAATAATCCAGAAAGAGCGCAGAAAAGGCTTTTAGATATTGGTGTCAGTGTGTACATGTAGGTCAAAGACAGATCAAAAACATAATTTTTTTGGAGCCAAATTTTTTATTGTTTCCCAAAAAAGTGGATCCAAAAAGATTCCGCCCCCAAATTTAATATGAAAAGCAAGAGGGGTGGGGGTGCAAATGTATTGCTTGTGTTGAGTTTTGTGGGTGGTGTAGGCAGTGGCTACCGAGTACCGTACCTCTTTTGCAATGTCACTAAACTGGATCCGTCGTTGATGTACCGGTACACATAGGTTTGTCTTGTTGGTGAACACCAAGAGGACATTACATATTGCCAAACTGTCCTCATGGAATATCGTAAAAAATCAACCGATGATCTTGGACAAAACGTAAAGTTAAAAATTGAAAAAGGGACATTGCAAGAGTAATTAACCATTCACTTGTCTCACAAGAATCCATCAATGAAATCTCTAATCTATCATTCTGGGTCACTCAGTGCTGTAGAACATGTCGGGAACAAACTTTGCATGCTGTGTATTCAGTATCATTCCCTAGACAACAGATATTGAGTTACAACTGTGCGGAAAAGTCAAAAGTTAAAGGGATTAAGTTTTTGTTTAAGATGAACTGTATTGCAGACTTCCTTTAAGCAAAACAGTCGCGTTGCAGTTTGATTACTGATGTATAAACTGAATTACATGCTAGATATTGCTTCAGTAATGCCCATGGCATCTTGGGGTTGTGTATAAAATATGCACAAGGATGCGGTAATGTGTGTCTGCATAACTGTTGACAACTACTTGACATAGCCCTCAATATTAATGAGTCGGCAGCATTCAAGACTCACTATTGATTAAAATATGCCTTCCCTAAAACGCTCTAACGCTCTAGTGTGTATGGTTTCCCTTTAATCTGTTGTGTTCTTCTCTAAAGTGTCCCGTCTTGTCCAATATCAAGTAATTTCCCCTTCAATTTTTAATTGCACTTGTCGGTGTTTATTCTGTGCCGGTATACTGGAATGCCTGCAGCACTTCAACAGAAAGCACCCTGTGACATGTTTGACTATGAAATTAAAAGTAATCACCGGGTCATTTTTTTTTATGCAATGTAGGTCGGGTAATGGCATTAAGTTAATGCCAGGATTTGCCCAGCCACGCTTGAGAAGCAGCTTATGGAATGGATGGTGGGTACGTTCAGGGCTCCATCAAAATGAGGGATAAGTTGGATATGGCAAATCAAGTTGTTACATTTCGATAATTCGTCAATTCAAGGGTATGGTTTAATAAAACCATTATTGGTCTTATGCAGAGAACTGAGGGTGAACATTTGTTACACAGATGACTGGCAAAATACAAATCGTCATGTTTTATTAAGGACGTGAATGAAGGGAATGACAGAAATGATTGGTAATGACACTTCAAAATGTCAAAATGTGTTTGTTTTTCTTTTTGAATGACTTTGGATGGTTCTCGGTGGAATTACTGCATACCGTACTTTCTGCAACCTCTGATATTTTTATGTTGCTGGAGTGGGCCATAAATATTGAAACTAACATTTATCCACGACCGACAGGATACAAGAGACCAAGAGTTCCTGGACTTACATTATTGTTTAGTGACTGGAACAAGTAAAGCCGATTCCCTGCAATAAACCATCTTAAGTAGTGGCTCACCAATTTAAAGTTGAAAGCTTGTCAATTGCACCAGCATTTTACCCTGTCAGTGACGTGTCAAATTGGACGCGGATGTTTCTGTGAAGCCATTAGCATTACGGTCGTTTGGAGTGTTAGTAATAGCAGGAGGATTCTGCTGGGGCAGATGAGCGATTCATAGCTGCGCATTTGATAAATTGAACTTGGCCCTGTTTGGGAAAATGTTTGAATGGAAATATTCCAAGAAGTGGTGAACGTCAGCGATTGTATCTTTCTTCGAAATGGTTAGCTTTCTGTGATCAAGTTGAGAAAAAGTTGTTCATACCTGTACCAGTTGCCTGTAAAGGATTTATAAAAAAAATTATGAACTAAATCAAAGAGGCAAATTAATGGTGGTGTACATCATACTACCATAGGTGGTGATCTAATTTGATAAATTCCTTGATGTCGGATGTTTAAAAAGTACCCTTCACTTTAAAACCTGTCCATAAAATGACTGCCATGCATCCATTATCTGTGTGTAATTAAACGGCCAAGCCTCCAAGTTCCACTCAGCAAAAATCCTAACAAAACAGAATGTAATCATGATGGGTCAGCGAGGTGTGGCTAATGGGTCTTAACGGCCTCACAGCTGGGTTGATTGCCGTCAGTGCACTCTGTCGTTAGGTACATCTTAAAGGCCGAAGCAACACTCCGGTATGGCTCTGTGTACATGTATGTTCTCAAAGGCTTTGGTTAGCATTGAAAAATGGTGGTTCTGAACTTGCCATGAATTAATAGGGGGCCATCGCAGTTTGCTGTAGTTTATCCTATAGGGTAAGATGCCAAGGCAGCCTTTTGACTGAATATGTAAGGAGACCAGATTTGTGAAACACCAAATTTGTTCATTTTTTTGTAAAAATAAAATCAGGCATGCCCTCTTTACAGTTTCCTTATCAACCTCCATGATCTACCCTCCCTGAAATGTTTGTTGCCTCTATATTGAACTTGTCCAGTTTTGAGCAATGAAGATCATCAAGAACCATACTCTATTATTCAGACTCTATCAAACAAGTTAACCCCAGCCTTGGGTCTATTATGGAGCTGCTAGGCAAATAAATGGTTTGCAACAAACAAAAAACCTGTTTTTCGCCAAGAATCCTGCAAGTATTTTTTATGACTTACATTGTATATGTTTGCTTGTTACATAAATTTGCTATGCTCTAATTTCTGCTCAGCAATTCCACGAAATGATGAACTTCAGCACTACGTCTTGTCTTCGGGGCTGTACCTTGGGCCTCGTTTACAGGTACATCTAGACCACTTTGGAAGTGAAGAATCTTGGATTTCTTCTTAGAAAAGTGACTGTTTGACGTCAGTGTAATGAACAGTTTAGCGTTGGGTTTCAGGCAATGTGCCGGTGCACTTTGCATTTCCAAGGCACAAAATGGGGTCACAGTATCTTGGGTCGGAATTGAGTTTGAAGATAGTATGCTGATTGAACTGACAACTTGATCCACAGGCTAGTATATCAACTGTGTCACACTTGTAGGACTTATCACACACTTTATACCGGTACCATCATATTAGATAGATATGATATCAAAATTGGTTCATGGCAAATTACATACCGGGGCAAAACCGATATTTGTACATGATACTGGTATGTCTGTGAGCACCAATTGGCAACCTTTGCAATACTAATGAGTTAATGCAGCAAATTATAGATCATTTGCATTGCTGCCATCTGTGAGATAGGTAATTTTACTCCCCAGAGATATGCATGAGTAAACATCTCGTGCATTCATTGTCACTGAATTAGAATAACAAAAACACCTCAAAGCTGGCTGCAGAATGAGCAGGGTCTATTCAGAATGTCCTTACTGGGAGTAGGCAATTTGCAGCTGCCACAGGTACAAACGTACCAAATATCTTGGACAATTATGCATATGGCATGATTAAAAAACAAGTAAAACTGTAATGTTTAATCATTGTTTTTGCCATTCAGTGGCTTGAATTTATGCATACCGGTAAGTTCAGCCCATAGAGCTCTGACGAGTAAGAACCATTTGCAAGCACCTTTAATGCAGACCTACACGAACCGATATTTGCTTTATTTTACCGGTTTGGGTTGATTAAAAATGATAGGGGCCCATGGGAGGTAATTGAGTGTAGTCGGGGTTCATTGCCAAATCATCAAGCCAGTCAATAAGAGATGCAGCTGTTATGAATGACTTGAATAATTGGAAAGTAAGCTTGGAAGGAATGAAGTTTCTGATGTACCGTATACATGTACATTGTACGTAGTGGGACTATAAAGATTTTGTAGAATATGACTTACATGTAATCACGAAGCAAAAGCATTCTTATTGCATAAACCAAATTTAAAAGAAAAAATGCAACTTATTTGACTCGCTTTGTCCACAAGTGGTTTTTGGGGTTTAGTTATGTAGATTACTGATGCCACGTGTGTTTTAAGGAATAATTCATATTTTTACAGTAATATCAAAGAGTTAATTGATATATGTTACTTTGCACTGGAAGCCGCACAAGACAATTATATTATTGAACTTGAGATTTCATTGCCTTTGTTGAATTTGCATAGTTATTGCCTTTTAGCATTTCCTGTTTTTCATCCCAAATAGCTACCCCTGCGGCAGTCCAAATTGCCACATTACGGCCACTGGCCTAATATTTATCAAACACAAATGGCGGCAGGGTGAAACAACAAGTTGTCCCATGCACGCACACATCAAATCGGCCGAGCGACCGGGGCCTCGTTGGAATGTCAACGAAGTCAACAACGCGATGACGGATTGCCATAACTCATAAATATCACGGCACTTCTACCAACCCTCTTATGTACGGGACTGGAATATTGATGAATGGAAATTTCACATATCAATCTCCTTTTTTTTTCATCATTATTATCACCCCTGAGATTTGCTAATAAAAAGAGGTTAAATATCAAAAGTTCAAACTTGGCAAATGTTTGCAAGTCATGTGTGCGGAAGGTAACTGTACCGTGATGTATGTTACGTACTTCATGCCATACGGCTTACGTACATGTAGAATCCTCCCCTCTCCTGCACCCCCGACTTTAGGGTCAGTATCACAGTGGCACCAGCGAGATGGCTCGACTACATCCATCAAATTAATTGTCTTTTGGCATTCAGCCCACTGCCTATAAGTAGGACAGGGGAACAACCCATGCAGTGATACGTGTGGCGTTATAAGGCAGTGATGTTCAGTGAGTTTTTTGGGATAAAACCCTACCCTCTAGGCTGTGAGACAACACCAAGTTTTCTGATCATGCATATCCTTGAAATGCTGCCATGGGAATATCAGTTTAGAAACCCATGCCCTCAATTTTGACGTACGCCTACACGCAGTTACAGTGTGGATGTTGCGATGGTGCTGTAGAGTGAGCACGTATGGGCAGGCAGAGACTTGAGAGAACTGTGTTTGAGCAAAGGGGTCACTTAATACCGGCGCGGCAACTGGAAGGAGCCAGGCTCGAGACCTGTGGGGGCTGCTTGGCAGGAAACCATGAATAATTCATCTTGATATTGGCTTCATCATTATTACCGCTTCCACTGAGCAACCAACTTGACTTTGGGTTTATGTCAGTGGGTTTCGGTGGCTGATCATGTGTGTTGAGTCTAGTTGTCTTTTGTGACTGCTGTTTGCAGGATGTTGGCTGATCTTGCATTGAGCTAAACTGGTTATGTTTGGATGTGTACATTGATAGCGTGTATGCCCAGGTCTGGTTGGAGTGTGGGATAAGTGTAAAGAGGAGGCGGGGCATCTTCACGAGTAAGGATTGTGATGGGAGGATTATTCTCCTACCCTCTATCTCACCCCGTCACTCATCCAAGGTCCAGGACCGAGGCATCACACCTCTGCACCTGCCGATTGTTTTCATATCTCATACGAGTCTGGTGTTCAACATCGATACTGTCGTCATCTCATCACCACCGGCTCCCCGTGTATTAAGCCCGGTGCATAATTGGAGACTGGCTTCACTTGCTGCTTGGATGATGCATGTCAGTGATGAGGTTTGGTCAGGGCTTTATCCATCACCAATGCCTTGCTATTGGTTCACTCTCTCCCACTCTCTACATTTCTATACATACACACAGACATGTAGCAGCGCAGCAGAATTAATTGGTGTATTGTGTCTATGATATCATCATCCAGGGAATAGAACCTCGTGCTTAAAGCGCCTGACTAGTGCATGGATTAATTACCAGCTGTAGCTTCTATCTAGCTTGGGGCAACTTTATTCGTGGGACATCAGTGTAATCACCGCTTCGTGGAATTGTGCGAGTGCCACTGAAGCAACAGTGCGGAAATTGTCTGGAGCAGACCCAGCGAGAATCCAACTGGTTTTGTCCTTCAAATTCTAGATATCTGGGGAACATATGGTGTTGGAATGCTATAGCGACTTGTCATGCATGTATTCATGGAGCTCTAAGAGCAAAAGCTTATGTTTGAATAAATTCATCATTACGGTGACTATGAAAATGCTCATCGACGTGAGCTGTGAGACAAACGGCCTACTTCTGTCTCACTTCTTTTCATTCACTTGCTTGTAATGGAATTGTAAAATTCCCAAATCGTCATTCCTGTACATGTATCGGACTTTGCATTGGCCTGGCTTTTTTGGACGGACCAACTTGCCAAGTGGGACCTGCATGCAGCGATGCAGGAGATGCACAATCACCAATGCGCTTCTAAGTGAATTCCACTGAGTACGTGTGAATACATATGAGTGTCGGGGAATGCAGCAGACCAGCAGCAGTGAAACACAATCATGTTGGTGCAATAAATTTCAACTTGCAGTCTTGGAATCTAAGGTGATTGATGATAATAACAGTATAGCTCCAGTGCTGCATGTATAGATGCCTGACCTGTTGAGCTGTATGGGCCGGGATTCAAATGACTTCAGCGCTGGTACCCACGCCATGAGCTTCCGTAGGAAGAAAAACAAGAGACCGGTGCCACCTACTATCACAATTGGTAGGTGTGAAAATAGTATACTTATTGGGAGGGAAATTTACCAGGGATGTTTGTCATTTTCCAGCATGGTTGAAGCTTTCACACAATGGCATGTTTGTAAGATTTCTCAAGTGTGAGAGTTCTCCAGCATTGCAAAGTTTTTTGGTGTCGTGTGAAAAGAGCTTTTTCTTCATGAAGTGTGACTGCTTCATTCCTAACTTTTTCTTAGTTCGGACCTTACCTTCACTGCCCGTACTTAACCCTTAAGCGCTTGTATTGCAATGTACATGTAGCTGTGCATTTTGATAAATTCACATTATAGTGTGACAAGATGGTTTGGGGCTGTATAGACGGGGTGCTTTTGGGCAGTTCAAGGATTAATGGGTTTATAAGGTTGTTAAGTTTTTGATAGAGTACATGTAGCTATATGCATGTATAGCAAAATTTGTGATAGGACATTAACATATTGGCATCATTCACCGTGTGAGGCAAACATGTATCTGTGTCCTTTTTTGCACAGCTTCCATTCTCTTCTTCATTTGCAAAGTTAAACATGTATTTTTTTAAGGTTTTTTTTTTTATGGATTAACATCACAAATAAGCGATGTCCACTTCAGATGCATAGAGCCACATCTTACTCACACAAATGGGAGTAATATAAAACATGTTTCATACATTATGCATACAAGAGCATGCTTGTTGATTAGGTTGTGAACAAGGCATTAATGGAAATTAATTCATCATGCATCAGAAAGAGTAAAGAAAATAATTTCTTCAAAGGTTAAATTTACCATTCAGTCCGAAAAGTTTACTCAAGTCTGTGATATTTTGAGTTTTTATGTAACAACTCTAGGACTTTTTGTCCTATAGTCTCGGTATACATTAGTACATTAGCAGAGTTGACATTTGAAACAACAATAATGCTAATTCCTTTGAGAGCTTCATGCACACGCATGTCACCATAAAGTATGGACAGAGTTCTTAGACTGATGCACCGAGTCTAAGTGAATAACTGGAGATATGGGAAATGTGCAATTATCGACGAGTGATGCGAGCCATCACCGCTGTTTTTTTTATCCCACAGGAGTGATTTTCCAATCTCTTAAAAGTAGCAACCCTACGTCAGGTTCCGCGGCCCTATCGAAAATAGAAAGACAGAATTCTGCGTAAACGAAATTGTCTACTGTTACACTGCACAGAAATAGCACTTGGCTATTAACTTGGGAAAAAAATTGAAATGTACACGCAAAGTACTTGGACCAGCACTGAGATATCATCCCCACACGTATTGCCCTTTAACCCATTCCTCTGTTTTCACATATATTTTCCTGATTCTTGTATCGACAAGTCACAATTCACTTACACCTTTTTGAAATTTATCTTTACGAATTGAATGTCACAGCCATATTACTACAGATCTTTTATTCACCCACAACCCTCTAACTTGAAGCATCGGAGTTTCTCTGTGGAATTCCTGCTTTTTAGCTGAACTTTACAGAAGCAGATATATCAGTTGGAAGTCTCTTAAATATTTATTTTTTCCTCCAGTACAATTTAAGGCAAGTTGTTTAAGAGCTTCCTAATCCGTCCTTTGGTTTGTTTACATTATCTGCAGAAGCTGTCCCAACGATTGATTTTCGTCCTGTGCAAATGCCACCACATTCCATTATTTACTGTCCTGCGGTACCAAAATGAACCGTTGTGAGTTGGCATATGATTCTCAGGCTTTTAGCTCTGACTTTTTATGATCACCAGAAACATGCTTGCCTTGTGACTTACGTCAGCACACGGTCATAGCGCATGCATCCACCAAGTAAGTCTGTACAGAAGGTTGTTCAGGCTAACATTTTTGAACGATTTTACATACAAATAAATATGGTTTATGCATCAGATAGTCTACCGGTATTATAGTTTGTGAGGTACGGAGGAATTTATTCACCAATCACACAGGAACAACGTGCATTCGCTTAATAGATGTGATGTTAAAAAAATACTAAAAAAATGCTTGGATTTAAATACATTATTTTTGACCCACTGTAAAGTTGTATCTGAAATTAGTGACAGTAACAAGTTGTAAAAAATTGTTTTGGAAGCAAAGCAGGCAAATTTATATTTGATGCTCCTTTCAGATATTTAAGGAGGCAAGCACCACTATCATCAGGGGGAAAACTGGGAAAAAAGAAGACCCCCCCCCCCCAAAAAAAACCCTCCAAAAATCAATAAAAATAAAGAACAGGTGGCAAAACTAACATTTTAGTTTTATTCTGAATCCACAAAATGTGGGAGTGATTTCTGGACACGGTTATATAAATTATATTCAGATCAAGTGCACCATGCGAACTCAACCCAGGTCAAGTTGTAAACATCGATTGGAATCGCTTCAACGTTGTCGCCTCTTAATTACCAGCGACGGTTGTATTACCCCCCTCCATCCATACAAGATCATTTGACTTGCATTAATGACCAAGCGGTCAGAATTTTAAAGCTCATCTTTCACAAGAAAAGGTCAAGTCAAAATATAGTCCCATGATGTTGTTTACAGCTTGCTGGGACTGCAAATCCGCTCGGAAATGTTTGGACATTACTGGATGCCTCCATTCCAATCCCTGGCCAAACAGTCATTTGTCTGAGAGCTCTCGCCCTAAAAATAAGCACTCCTTTTTTTTTTTCAATCTGCGTCCACCGTCGAGCCCTAGATTTTTAAAGTTTTCCATGAGTATGGGGTGTTTATTTTAAAATGCCAGCACTTAAAGTTGTGAAACGAGGCAGGAGAAAAGGAAATATTGCAAGGTGTGAGAAGTCACCTTTTAACTTTGGTGATCCGAATTTGATGGAGCATACGAAAAGCCATGGCACTAGGTTTATGTCTACTGAAAAAAAGTTGGTTAAAAAGCTCTGTAGGAGGGGACATTTGAGGCCATTTCCTAATATACAAAAAGTCTAGTAGCTTCGGTGTTCATGGATCACGCAGGCTTTGATGTTGGACAAGTGTCAAGGCATTGCCGTTTTTTTTTGGGGGGGGGTGCTTGTGAATTATGAAAGTCACTGTGTCATTGAAGGTGTATTCAGGAGTGTAATAAATCTCTCCAGATTAAAATCGGTTCACCTTTAAGCTTGACTTGTGTTTGTGGATTACTAGCTTTAGCCTACTGGCCTTCATTTGTTGGAATTGTCAATTGTGTGAATTACTCCACTGACCAAGATCTTGGAGATTTTGGGGAAGCACTTCTCGCCCTGTGGATGTGCATTTAACTAGATTAGTGGTGTCTTGATGCGAGATCATTTCTGCGCTCTCTGCCTGATGACTTTGGGCAGTCTTTATTTGAGGTCATCTACGTGATTATAATCTGCAAAAGAGTGAGTTCCACCAACTCCTCCCCCCACCCCATCTCACACACTTGCTGTATCAATTTGTCATTTGCGCATGCTCGGATGGGTTCTAGCTTTCCTGCTTCTTTTAGGCCACAGGAAAGCTGTACTCATGCATTCCATCATGGTTCTGTTTAGGAGAAGAGGATGCAGCAAGATGATGATATATTGTCTTGTGCGCTGATCCTTGTGATGTGATTATTCCACGCTGGAGTTATGTACGTCAGGCACAAAAGCCAATGAGGTGTACTTCAATAATTAAATGCACCTACATGTATTTAGGATGGGCAAGTTCACCGTTGCTTCAAAACACTGTTTAATCAAAATACTGATCATAGATTACAATGTGCTTTTCTTGTGCAACAGAAATGCTACATTTAAAACAATTTGTGAAATTTCCAAAGATTTGTTGGGAGTTGTTCTAAAAATACTGTTAAAAAAGATGGAATGAGCAAAAAAAAACCAAAAACTTTAAAAGCGAATGATCAAATTTGTGCACATGTACACTGCACAGCAAGAAAATCGTGATGCTTGAAATGATTTGCTCACCTTAAATCACAACGTTATGTGCATTGGATTCTCCGCTGAACTGGTAACTGTCCTACCCTTCCCACTGATATCTGGTACATCAGATTCATTCCAGGATACCTGTTTGGTACTGTTGAATAAGCTGACGGCTCGCACTTTGATCAAAGTGCGAGCCGTCATGAGCACTAGCAGATTCCTGAAACACACCTGCCACCTGTCAAGTGAATGTTACACAGGAGGGAAACCATTAACAAGGCAAGCTGAACGATTCTGAGTGATCATCTCATTCAAAGCAAGAAGTAGTTGGGAGGGTCACAATCAAGCGTTCAGCATCTTAGCAAGAGGACATGCTTGTGTTTTTTACTCGGAGATCTTGAGGTGTTTAAGATTGATGGTATAAATCGGAAGTTGAGTGAACGAGGGTAGGGTCAAGAAAACAGCCAGTGTGAGAGTCAAGTATGAATAAAAGTCAAGAACAGGTGATGATTGGTCTTTAGAGGTGTGAAGAGGATGAACTGCAGGGGCGAAGAGTTGGAGAGGTTTGACATTTATTGCAGCTATATCCAGGCTTGAACAAAGGTGTGGGGGCACTGGAAAAAAAAGAATGACAGAAAGATGGATGCAATGTAGTGTTTGTCGCTTGCCAAACCCAAAAGATTCACCGCCATCAAAGTTGCTGAATGTGACCTATGAGGAAACTATTTTGGGCCTGTTTGTTAGTTTGAGGTCTGTCATCTTTGTAATGTCATGGTTTGTTGTTTGGTGTGTAGCAGTAGTGATGGAACATAAGATGTACATGAACTTTAACGCAAAAAGGTTGACATAGAAGTTTGATTTGTTGCTGTGAGTTGTTTCCTGTAAACACTGAATGATTTATCAGTCTGGAGTATTTGTAACTTGACTGGATAATGTACAGGATAAAACAGTCATTGTCAGTTCAGCAGTATTTTATTGAACCCATATTGTTATGTAAGTGTCTGCACATTGCTCATAGTGTTCCAGATGAAATCACCGTGCAAAACAGTCATTTAACAAGCAACTTTTTCCAAGCTGCATACGTATCCCGTACACATTCCATTTCTAATGATCTCTAGTCTATGATACCGGTAAGCAGGGGCGGCGGAACCAGGGGGGCTGGGGGGGCATTTGCCCCCCCAGATTTTCTCAAGTGCCCCTTTTGCGGCCATAAATGTGCCCCCTCGCCTCGAGCATAAAAGTGCCCTTTCGAGAAAAAAATAAAATAATGCCCTTAAAGTATCTTTCTATTTCTTAGAAGTAACCATTTTCCAATAATGGTATAGATAGTTTTGATATAAACGAGGAAAACCAAGCCCTAAAACCCATACAATACGCCCTGAAAAGGGGCACTAGGGGCACATAATGCATACTTAGTATATAATCATCAGTTTTGAAGAGCGCCCCCTATGTTGGAAGATGGTGCAGGCCCCCCACCCCCACCCCCACTATTTGATATTACGGAGGCCAAGTGTCTGGTGAAAAACACGTGTCGACCTTTCAGCACGGATGTGCAAAAAAAAAATGCTGAGCAAGTGCCCCTTTTTGGTGATGCCCCCCCAGTTTCAAACCCGTTCCGCCGCCTCTGCCGGTAAGTTTCCGATCTTCTTGTATTGGGGAGACCTGATTTTGCATTGTGAATTTCAAATAATAGCACATTTGAAGGATGTCTTAACATTGCAGCACTTGAGAAAAACTCCAACATGCCTTTGAGGGGATTTGACGCGGTTGACGATTGTTAATCTCTGTGTTATTGATACAAATGCATTATGTATCAATTTCACTGGGAGTCTATTAACTTTGAGAAAGTATAAAGACCTGGCACAATCCTAGCCTACGGCACTGCAGGCTGTGCAAAACAAAAATGCTTTCGTGCAATTTAACAAGCCCATTAATGCGTTGTGTCATCAGTTTAAGATAATGATGCTATTTGCAAAAAATGTGTTTTGCCGATTCAAGGAAAAACAATACATTTAATCTAAAGCAGGTAAATAAAAACTAACCTGTCAAAATTTCATCTCAGTAGATATACTTTTTGAGAAAACTGTGAAAGTGCATAGATCTTCATTTTTTTTTTGACGCACAGCTAACCATCACGAGAAAATTATGGTAATTCCTCTGTTCTTGATGTACATGTACTGTATTGATTTCACAGAATACATGATCATTACAATCAAGTAGGACATTTCATATTTTAAGAGGTTCATTTGTGAATGTTTGTCAATGATGTTCATTACCTTTAATTTGCTGTGAGTTATAGCTACCGGTACATGTACGTCATCAGAGTAGTCAGAGTGATACACTTATGTGCCAGCACTGGATCACATTGTTCAGTTTGGAAACTTCAAAGTGTGCTTTTTATGAAAAGCTACACTTAAATTAAAAAGAAAGAAAACATTCATTATTATGCCCAGAATGTATCCATACTAAGCACAGATATTGGGTAAGTATGGCCAAAACCTCATGCAACGTATGGCTACAGCGACACGCGCGCATACCAGAAATATGAGCCTTTTTTGGGGGGCCTTAGAACATTTGCTTAAATTTGTGTTCCTTTCCATTTCAAATTGAACAATTCTTTGTGAATGGTTTCGTAATTGCAGGAGCAGCATGGAGATTGGAAGATGATGAAACCAGAAATCCACCGCCCTCCCCCTCCATCGAAGACACGCCCTTTGCACGTGCCACATCACAACCTTACTATGCAGTACCGCCTAAATTCAATGTAAGTAAATCTCTGTGCATTGCAAACTTATCGGCACTGGAAATCTTACATTATTTAGGGGAACGGGGTGGGTGGGTGGGTTGTGGTGGGGATGGTAGTGGAGAGGAGGGGGGAGGTGTGGTTATGCCCTTGATCATGTATGATTTTGCTGTTTGGTATATACATGTACGCCTTGATTACATCATCCCTCCACAAATTCAACGTAAGTGCATCTCTCTGTACGTGGCAAACGTTCTACTTAAAATCTTGCATTATTTTGAATCATCACAAAAGGACGTGCCTTGTACAAAAGTAGTCATAAATTTAGATTTCCCACCTGTTTGCCATGTACATGAATACCTTGAGTAGACATGAATCTGTCATCCGCCGTATCCTATCCCAGTGACGGCCATCTCTAGCTGTAGGAGAACTGCAACTGCCTATTGTACACAATCAAGTACGCATTGCGTAGTGTTGAAAATGTTCCAAACACGCGCGCTTGTTGCTCGAAATGTGTTTCAAATACAATGCAGCCGATGCGCGTGATGCAAGTTGACGCTCAAAATGACGATGCACGTGGATGATCTGTAGGAAATGACGTCATTTGAACAAGAGCTATAGACTGTTCAGGTATCAAAAAGAAAAAATAATATACTAGTTGGCAGGTTCATAAAGATGAAGTGAAACTATTGAATTAAGTGTTCTTGAATGAAGTATGCCATGAACCTGGAGGCTTGCAGATGGTGCTCTTGACACTCTTTATTGGCTCAGGTTGACCTGGATATTCCAGGGATGGTTAGAGAGGCACGTAGGGCTGCCTGGGTACGGGTTTGTTGTTCACTGGTAGCACAGTACGGGGTGTTACTTACGCATTGGCTCGGCTACGGAATGACACCTGCGTGAGGCTTCATATTGCATGTGATGTTCCCTTGAGGATAGGAGCATGCCTTGTTTCATGAATTTTTTAACATGGCACATATATAGCTTGGCACCTCTTATCAATGCTTGAGGAAGTTGGCCCTTTTCCCCTTCTTTTTGGTCCACCTTTTCTTCTGCCGTAATTCATCATTTTTCGTTGCGTTCAAGCCATTGTGGTAGATCATTGTTAGAGTGTACCGGTACCATTTGCCTCTCAACAATTACTACTTGCTACATTAAATAACTTGCTACATTGCATCTGAAAGGCATGTGCGAACAACAAGTACAAACTATACAAACGAGTCAAAGTAAGAAGTAACAAACATTGCCTCAGATGCAATCAAACAGATAAAAATAACCCTGTGCAGTAACTTCTGTATTGTAAAGTACAGTTTAAAAAAAATGAAAATATTAATAAATATCATAAAGTTTGGGCATAAATTTTTATCTTAGTTTCTGGGTGGGAGTAAAGGAAGTAATTAACATTACTTCATTTACTAATATTACTCTGTTGTGTCCATACACTAAATGACATTCATTCACTTGTCCCACACTTCAGGTCAAAGATGGTAATTTTTGCCAAGTTCTTGGGAACTTTAGTATTGAGGTTTGATAACAAATGTCAACTGTCAATTTTGAAGCAAGCTTTTTGGAACTTAACCCCCCCCCCAACCTCCCAAGCCACCCCGAACCTCCCGACCCCCAATCCTCTCCAACCTCCCAGCCCCCTCCCCAACATCCCAGCCCCCAACTAATATTGTAATTTGGATGAATTTTGCTGGGCACAGATTATTTACGAATTAAGGACATCAATCATACATTTAGTTTGGCTTAATGAATGTTGTGTCTTCAATTATTATTTTTTAAGGATGATGAGAAGTCCAGCAGGAGCAATGGAGGAAGCGGGTTGGTCAAGCTGGCTCGACGACTCAGTCAGAAGGGAGACAGGAGGGAGAATAAAGGTGATAAGCCTCCATGCCGACAACGCTCCATCAGTGTGGACAGGTAGGCTATCAACTCAAGTCTAATCACATTCGTGCACAAGTACTCCCTCAACAAGTACATACCCCCTCAATTGTTGAAAAGGGAGAGTTGGGGAAACCAAGGGGAGGGACATTATTATTATTATTATTTATTTAGCCATCACAAACAAGGACAACAAAACAGAACAACAATACAGAACAGCAAAACAAAACACTACTAGAGGTGACCTCTTTCAGAAGCCACATTGGGAGGGACACACTGCTTGCACGTACTTGTTTGGTCAAGTAAGACGCTTAGCAGGCACAACGTTTTTTATTCTGAATAATATGCACAAACCGGTTACTTCATTGCGTGAGCATCGATCAGGTCTTTGGTAGTGCATTCGATTGTCCCTCTCAGTGGTCTCCCCCAAGTCTCCATTTTTAACCGTCGAAGGAAGTACTTCAGCACGGAGCCCATTTTTTTTGCCCATACATTCAGTGCTAACACAGTGCATATCAGGCTGGTTTCCTTGCTTAACTGATTTCATCACAGAACCATGATATTCACCAGCTATCAATACAAGTCTACGTTTTTAAAATACTTTTAGAGACAAACTTGAAGATTAAAGACATATTTGATAATTAGAGACAAATCAATGATTAGTTCATGTACCGGTATGTATGCATGTAAGTCCTTATTTTTGGACTCGTGCCCTTAAGAGTCAGCATCTACACAGTATCATTCTTGAATTTGCCACATAACATGTATATTTTCAACTTTTGAACAAAATTGTATAAAATCATGCAGATGCACAAATTGTTAGTTATACCGGTAGTTGGCTTATATTGCTGTACATGTAGCAGCAAATGATACATAGAATAATTACAGAGGCTGTAATCTGTCATTGCGATGAAAATGCAGCATCTGATGACAGGTTCAGCTGGCATAGTTTACCCCAGCCTGTCATTGGGCACGGATGGTTCAACTAACTGACCCATTCAATATGAAACCATGTGAGGAAACAATTAAATAGCAATAGAAACTGAGGTTATGTCTGAAGGATGTACTTGTGGCTACGGCTGTGAATTTAGCCATTGGTGCACTGTGCAGGATAGTCATAGCCACAGACAACATTGCCCTTTTCAGACACAGCCTGGGGTACCAGGTGCAGTTACATAGATGTCATAATTGGATACATGTACATGTAAGGCATTCAGATAAAGGCCCTTATTTTTTAGACTAAGAACTTTCTCCATAGAAGTATCCATGTAATCATAAGATATGTGGCTATTAAAAAGCGTCAAAATGTGTTGGTGAATTATATATTAAAATATTTATGAAAAGGTTCAACTCAACAAAAAAAATATGCCCTCTCTGCTTAAGGACTGCCTTAAGTGAGAGAGAAGCACCTGTTTTTAGGGTTTTTATTTCAGACGCGGTTGATTCAGAGAACCTGCAGGGGGGACTTAAAAACATTAGGAGAGAAACACGACAAACACTGACATGATGACTTGTACTGAGAGTGTTCATTCTGTTTAATGGATGACAGGTTTCTGTTGCAGCTTCAGTGAGAGCTTATAACCATTCTCTTCAGAGTCGTGATTCTTGTTGCCTTGTTGCACTGGAAGGCCTGTACCAGTGCTTCTCAAAGCAACCGCCAACATTTTCTATTGCTTGTGTTTTGTACTCTCTATTTTGTAATGCATGTACATGTACATGAAGTGACCTGAGATACAAACTGAAAGAGTGTCAAGACATTCTAAATTGAGACATGCCAAGCCACTTATGAAGAAAGAATTCACAACAGTAACTGTAGATTATCTGATTAGAATAGGTTACTACCTAGGTATGTGGAACCTCTGGATTCCCATGCCATGGTGCTGTAGGCAAGAACGATCAGCCTACAAAAGAAAGTTCCCTCCTAATTTGCCAAAAACTTGTCACCCATTCAGAGCCCCGTCAAGCGCATCATGCACCCCATTAGTGCCCATTCAGGCCCAAGTTTTGTCCCCTTTTGCCACTACACTTGTAACCCCCCCTCTACTACCAGTACTAGGGGCACTTCATGGGGATTTTTCACAGGCTTCCCGCCTCCCTGCTCTGTCGTCTGTTCTCTTCTAATTGTGTTTGTTCAAAGAACTGTGTGCTCTATGTTAACAACAAGCTGTTCTATTTACCTTGTGGCTTGACTGTCTCACTATTGCTGAGTCAAGCCAACTCATAAGATCTTGTTTGTGGAAGCGTAATACTCAAATTTGGCATATTTTTGCAGATTTTTGTAAGTAATGAAGTATCTTTTTTTTTGCTGACTGACACTTTTTGGTGTATTTGTTCATTTTTGGGTTCCTGTAACTACAAGAGCAGTGAACTTGCTTAGATACTGTAATAATCCTTCGTTTGAATTAGTTTTTTTAATTTTTTTGTTAGAGAACAACGTGGTGTCGTTCTCTAAAACTTTATGGAATGAAAATGTAGTTTTTAAATGATTAGGCATTTGTAGCAGACTTATTGAAAATCTATTGATGAAAAAAGTAATGAAGTACCTGTATCACGCCATTGTTTTCATGAACAAGATGTATTTGGCGACATGATTTATTTCATCTTTGTTCTTGTATATTAGATGACTTAGGGTCATTGGACTTCATTAATGAAGTTGAGATTAACAAGACAGTTGTTTTTCCCTCATACTTTCCAAGATATTAGCTGTAGAAAGTTATTTTTTATATAGGTCATATTGTCTAGTCCCCCCTCCCAATGTTGAATTCCAATATAATTTGTTGCACTTTGACATTTTTACAGTAGTAACTGTACTTCTGTGTTGATAGAATATAACCATCCACATTCATAAGTTATGTTTTCTTCAATATGCCATTGATTCTTTCATATTTAATTTCTTTTGTTTATTGTGTTTGCAGTCTTTGTTACTTTGGTTATTTTTCTGTCTAACTTTCTGTTTACACACAGTAAAAGTGAGGAGGACGACCCCATTAGTTTGGACCACTGGCTGTGGCCCATTCTCATGCCAGAGGGCGATGATGACACTGTCATAAAGCCTGTGTAAGACCATTCGTGCATCCTCCCTCTTATTGTAGAACAGCCTGTTTGCAGTGACACCTCATTACTAACATGCAACATCTATTCAGTACTTCATCTTTCTCCACAGCCCATCACACTCATATTATACGGTCCATTATCATTAACATTGCCTTAACACCTTAACATCATTTGCTTCTATGCTAAGCTAAAAGGGTCAGTCTACAAATTTAGGGTTCAAAGTGTGACATCTTGCCTGCCCCTGTTACCTGGGAACTTTGTGATTCGTCATTCAAGTATCATTAAGAATGACCTCAAACAATCTTTTATTTGTTAGGTGGGTACATGTAGTTTGCAATTTGAAATCACTCTTGGGGGATGACTGCATTAAGGAGTGCATCCATAATTACAAAATGTCAGATGTAACAGGGACAGGAAAAAAAGTGGACACCAAATTTATAGAATGACCCATTTTTAATAGGAATAGCAAGAAACATGATTTGTCTAATGACCATGTGGGGTGGCATACCTACCCTGCCCTACCCCACCCCATCCAACCCCCACCCTCTAAGTGGGGGTGAGGCACGGTAGGGGAACTGAGGTGTGACACCCCATAAGTCATTAGACAAAATCATATGTCATGTCAGCTGTTTGATTTTGTGTCAGACTGGTAATTTTTTTTAATTTTTACTGCAAGCGGTCCCAAAGCAATTTTGTTTTCACACCTATCTCCCCCCCCCCCACAAAGATAAATTGGTCTGGGGATCCATGCATATAGCACTGCATTAAGGATAGATGTTCCTGTCAACATTAAAGTTGCATTCCCGTGCTATTTTTGAGTTTCATCACGAAATGCAAAGCTAAAAAAAATAATATAGACCCACGTAAAGTTATTAAATTATTACTGTTATTACTGTTAAATTATTATCTGTTTGGACTAGGAAGGCTACTCGCCGGCAAGGCAGATCTGTATGTACTCAAAATAAAAACCTTTTCCTGGAGGGCATGCAGATGTCCAAAAAAGTTAAAAAGTTTTTGGTTTTTTTTATTTTGGTTGGAAATTTATTTGGAGAAAAGCATTGAATTTGTTGAAAAGCATGGGGATACCAACTTTAAACAAAGGACCATCCAGAATTTAGAGTTGATCTGGTTGGCACTGTAGGGAAATTGTAGCTGTCCGTTGCATTTAATGTGAAGATGTAATCTTCAAATATATGTGCATATTTAGTAGTCAGTTCACTTCATGTGTTTGTTGCATTTAAATGATTTTACAGTGATACAGTATTTTTTTTCATGAAGAGTGTTTTTGTTCCATACTCAACAAAGATGAAAAGCCAGAAGCTTTCTGGAGGGATGCATTGTAAATATTGATGACATCATTTGTTATGAAGATATACATAAAACAATATTTTTTCAAAGTTAATACAAATTATTTTTGAAAAAAAAACAAGGCAAAGAGTGCATAAAGTTCCATTCAGTCGATTCAAAATGGATATTCACTTTTCATGTGTCTGGTCAGAACAATGGGCCAGATTTAGCCAATTCATCGGTGTAACTTTGTAATCTTTACATTAAAAACTAATACTACAATTTTCTTGTCAGAAGCCAAGGTCTACTTGGGTCAACCTGAGTAACTTCTTATTCATGTGCATTTTGGCACAACAGTCTGCTTCTTACTTCTCGCGATCTTGTCTGTGTAAAACGAATTTGTTGGGTAACGTTGGACATCACAATGAAATGTTATTGTTGACGTCATGAAATTCACCCTGCTTTCCCTCTTACATGAAGTGCGAGGGGGAGGAATACCGGTAAATATAGGACAAACAGGAAGTACAGAAAGCATTGAAGCCCTGCATAGATCATGACGTGAATGTGCCAACGAATCTTAAAAGTCACATAGCAAGCTTGCACTTTGTTGATTTATGTAGCTCCATGGTATGCGTATGAATCTTGGCTGATTATTTGCACAGCATAACCCCCGACACTTGATGAGGCAATGGAGCAATGGGTAGGGTGCAGCCAAGCCTGAAATGTTTACTCCTCATGGCTGTGGCTGCCCTAACAATTTGTCAAACCCTGAAAATAGTTGATCTCAGAAAAAAAAATCTTGCTGATTTGGCGGTCAGAGTGGAGAATTGACTCCAGTAGGGGGAGACTTAAAGCTAGTGGGGGGGGGTAAACACTGTGACAAATGGGAATGAGGTCATGCAGAAAATTGCCTCAGAAGGAGGGTATTAAAAACGGTTACTGTTGGTTGAACGCGGGATATGTATCGTCCTTTGATAACTGCATGGACATGGTATGAAGTTTGACTAATAGACTGTTAATGTATTTAGGAAGTTTCTTCATTAGTAATGAGTAGTGTATCCTCGTTAGAGTTAACCCTCCCGCCATGAATCAACTCATTATCCAGACCCAATAGGCTTAATTGTGCTTTACAGGCGGATTGGGGGTGGGGGAATGGTTGTCATGGTTTCCCTGCTAATGAGTGCCAAATTTAAAAAAAATATTTTGTTTTGTAATTACACAAAAAAGAAGTGAAGTTTTTACCGTTGTTAAATCAGCTTTACTCATCCCCTGTCCCTCTACAGATTTGTTAAATTTGAAGAAAAAGGGAGATAAGAAAAAAGAGTGCCCCTACCGGTATATAGCATCAAACAATTTGAATCTTATTGACCAAAGTATTGATAAGTACCCATAGTTGCCTTCAGTACTCCCCTTTCCAAACTCAATTGTATACATTGAGAACTTCATAGAGATGTATAGATTATGTAAAGAGGTCACACTAAAAACAGTAGCAATTAGGCTGTAGGGAATCCGTACACACATGATATAGCTGATGTAACTTGTTTTTTTGCTATTTTGGCATCAGCTTAAACTACTAAGGTTTCTTCATTCATTGAGAACGAAATAAAAACAAATATTCTGGAAAGGTTTGGATGCCCATTGCAATTGATGTACAATAAAAGTGGAACAGAATGTAATAATCACGTTTACTACCTTCCAGCCAATGTCTTTCAGGATTTAATATCAAACAACTACAAAGGGAAGCTGATTCAGCTCTTTTTTCTTCTTCTTTTTTTGGTGTTTTGTTTTTAAAGTGGATGATGGTTTAACTATACATTAATTTCAGTCCAACCATTCTGTAGGTATAGGTTGGCTGTTGCCCCTTTCCTTACTATTTCTCGTGATGTTGGACATGCTCTCTGGCCGCACAGCATGTATGGGTTTATGGTTACTGAGGAGAGGTACCGGTAGCTCAGCTTGGTATAGCGTGCTTGAATGGAATGACGGGGATACAGGTTCCAATTGTACTTCAGTCAATTTTCCACTGGGAATTAATGATTAAACTCTTCATTTTTTTACAGCATGTTGTAAGGTAGTGGTTAACTAGAAGTGTGCAATCACTTTAACAGCTGCAGAATGTGGGGAGGTGGGGGTCATATATCCGTACTTAGGTTTTTTTTAAAGATTTGGGGGCGTGCATATCTTGTCCACTCAAGAGTGAAGAGTTTGAAAAATGTTGAACATTTTTCTACAAAAAAAACCCCAGATTTTTTCAAACATAAATCAGAGTTCTCAGTCAAAGCGTGCATGTACCAGAAGAGTGTATCTTATAGTGACAGGATTTAACACTGCATTGGACACTTTAAAATCAAACTTTTTTTTATTCCATTAACCATATTTTTGTGCAGGAAATTCATTACTCCAGCTCAAAATTAGTGTTATGTCTGAATTTCAACCACTGAACTCATCTGTCTCATGTCTTGTCCTTCCTTTATGCAGCGGTGATGTCAGGAAAGCCCACAGCATGGAGAATCTTCTTCAGCAGACCAGTGACTACAGCAAGGCCTCTTCCATCCCACCCTCCCCAACTGCCCCACAGAAGCTCCATCGGAGCTGGTCTGCCAAGAAACGCAGCGGTAGCAACACTGAGGTAGATGGAGGGGTCGGTGGAGGGAAAGACAGGACCAAGAGATATTCCAAACAGATGACGGACAGCCAAGGTGAGAATACTACTTCAGACTTTGGAATAAGGCGCTCTCTAAATGTACCACTATCTGAATGCTTGAACAAAATCCGATCTTCCTGCCCAATGACGTCAATCAGAGCATGTAAATTGTATTATAAAAAACTACTTCTCACTACGGTTAATGTCAATGGTGATTAAAGAGCAAAGTTATTATTTTAATTGCCGAATAAAATTATTAAAAACACATTGAAAGTCAAGGATGGTAAATTTACTTTATGTAACTTATGATTTTTTGGTAACTTTATTAGGTCATGAATTTAATCTAATAACATATATTGTTTATTATTATCTCATTTGGTTAATCACGAATTGTAAAACTACATGTATTCCTTGTGAAGGGGGCAGACCCAGTACAAGCTTCGGCTCACTCCCTGAGACCATCGTAACAATTATAAGGCCTGTGAGATCCAGGCAGACATTAGCCAAGTGCCTGTTTAGTTGGGAGTTAGCCTCTACTACACCGTCTTTGCGCCGTCTTTGCTGGCTCTCATTCTCATCTGGCGCCCATAGGAAAGCACACTTGTAAACAAAGCATGATGTTATTAAGTCTCAGACATACCGGTATTGAAATTTCCGTCAGCTATCTTTGAAATGTACTCACTTGTACATATACTAAAAATAAAAAAAACATGTTTTTTATTTGTTTTTCATTCTGAGTCTTATTGATTTTTGTTGTTGAGTGATTAAATATGATTGCCTGTAAGAGACAAATATGGAAATGAAACAAACATTGATAATATTGGCATTTGGCAGCATTATTCGATGCAGTGGAGCACCAGGATTTGGATACAGCCAGACTGATCTTAGAAACTAACGGACTGGATGTCAATCAAGTCAACGAGGATGAATTCACAGCGCTGGACATTGCTGTAATGACCAATAACATGCCCATGGCCAGGCTACTACTAACATGTGGAGCCAGAGAGAACCCAAGATGTAAGTTGAAAATTCAGGCTCAAAAATATACCCCCTCCCCCCTAAAAATAAACATGTATTGTTGTTAAGTTAGGTTTTTTAATGTTAGCGGAGATTCTTTAAAAGCACCTAGCACCGTAGCTTGCAAACTTGATGAGATTTGTGTTGAGAAGACGGGGCAGGAGTGTCCAGTTGAAACCCAGATGAATGTTCATGGCACAAACTCATAGCATTAGATAGGGATTAAAATCCAAAGCTGGTTTGGGCATTGGTAGCATTTGAACTCAGGTCATGGAGGTACAAGGCAGACTTTTATGTCTCAATTTCAAGTCCATCAAAAGTCAACCACAATCACAGCCTGTATTCAGAGTTTACTTGAGACTGGATGACTTAGGATCGTAATGACTCGTGACAACTTGTGACTGACTTGATTATAGCTCTGATTGAAGGTGAGGAAAGTAGCACTACAGCACCTACCTTGCTCCATATTTGATAGCAGGGTGTGTTTCACTCATGTGAAAAGTGGGGTAACAGAAAAAGAATCAGAATGAACAATAACCCCAGAAGCATACCTTGACCTGTCTTAAGTAACATGCTTAAGTAACATGATTGTTTTTCAACCTTGCTTCATCTCTGCCTCCTGGATAGGAACACTGTCATTAACAGAAAGCTTAGAAGGGAATTCTTTAGTTTTTTCTTAATTCAGTGTGGACACTCATTTGTGTAATTTTTTGTTAACCCTTTCATTACCACATTGTTTATTGACTTGGCTCTCCCCAGGACCAAAATGTTTGCTCAGTCATGCGGAAATCACTAGAGCGTGAACAAAATGACCACAAGTCCAAAACTCACTTTTTTTTTTCACGTGATTTAAATCATAGGTGTTGTGTGCAAAGCCTTGAACTTCTTTTATGTGATGTAAATGAAGTCCATATGTGTAAATATAAGAAAGTTATGCCTGTTTGTTCATCTGGTTCCATTTATCAAACTGCAAGCCATTTCACCACATGACCATATCTCAATTTGTGAGTGGATACTTTTAAAGCACTTTTCTCATTTTTTTGAATAATGGCAACACTACACACTTAGACCATTAGACGATCCGAAAACACTCTTTCAGCTGGTACGTATCCGGTTCGTAAGTGACATACACGCGCACCACTGATTATTGGATAACATGCGTTAACTTCCGGTTCCATTGGTGCCATGCTACACCATGTACAGTAAGTTGAGATGACGTCACACTGATATATGGGCCAAACATATCATATCTGTGTTGAGGGTGTTCTGTGTGTGGTTTCGTGGTCGACTAAAGTCGCCCATGGGAACCAGCAGGGGGGTTCTTCTTGTCGACAAAAGTCGCCCATGGTAAGGAAAGGGTTAATGATGACATGGATAAGGATGAACCCCTTACTTAACGTGAACCTCCTTGAAACAATGTTTTGCAGTTCTTATGAAAGATGCACGTGCCAGCAAACTCAACACGCTGATTAACGAGGCAGAAATACAGGTGCAGGAGATGACATCTCGCATTGTCAATACTGGACTGAACAGTGCAACAGGGCCAACTGGTTCCTCTAAGGTAGGTCACATTTCCTTCTCTTTGTAGTATCATTTTTCACCCTTTAGTCAGGATTAATACCAATGATACTTGGTTTAGCTTATATCGGTGTATCCGTTGTGTTCCACCAACGTTTTCCTAAGAGCTTGTGAGAAATAATTCACAAGTTAACCCAAGTGGGGGCTCTAACCCAAGACCTCCTGCTTGCTAGTGCAGGTGTCTTCATCACTCCACCTCTAAGCTTGCCGAGATCGACTTGCCGGTTGCTTGGGTGTGTGGTCTGTGCTCAACCTCTCCTTATTATGGAGACCATATCATTGGCCTCGCGCCGGCAGAGCACGTGGCATCATGGGGTGCAGACAGGTGCTTGCGAGCAGTAACCAAGTGATTCGGATTCGGCTTTATGTACTCAATCATCATTACACGATTCATGTACTGGTATGATGTGCAAATAATGAGATTTTATAGGCATAAATGACCATTTTGTTTTCAATGAAAGTCTAACTGATGAACATTGAAACAATTAGTTACAGCACTTTGTACCTATGGAATGAAAGACATCAGTTAGGCGTACATTATTGTGCTGATCAGCAGGGATCATTGTATGAAGTTGTTTTGATGTTCCCCGTCTCCCCATTTTGTTTTGTTTGATTCAGGATTTGGAGAAACATTTGCGTGATTGGGAGTGGAGGTTCCGACTGCTGAAGAGAATGAAGGCTGGCTTTGAACATGCGAGTAAGTCATTCTCTGTAAAGCACAAAGAAACAACAAGAAAAACAATGACAAACAAAACACAATACAAAGTGGCGATCGTGTATCTACGGGCCCGGTTCCCTTTATAGGGAACAAAATCCACTTTGAAATTATTTGACCTACCAAACTAGTTGGCGACATTATGAACTTGCAGATATGTCATAGATAAAGATCTCGGCGATCAAGAGACGAAAAATTTTGAAACTCGGCACATGCATAGAGCAACTCATCATGAATATACCCGAGAAATTTCATGACTGTAAATTAAAGGGTTTTGGAATTATGGCTAATTATATTATGCATATGTATGAATGGTAATTGTGCTCTGTGTACACGATGTATAGGGGAAGTTCAGTTTTCACTGCGCGGCAACCCGTAGTCCGATTTTTATGTTTTTGGTATCCAAAAAACCCATCGCCCTTTAAGGTTTAAGAAAAGCTTGTCTTTGGTTTGATTCCAGCAATAGCCTGCTTGTTGATTTATGTGCTGATGTGCTCAAGTCATAACCAAACAAGTTATAACCATCAGGAAAACTCAGTTAACTTAACTTTGTGGCAGCCTTCACTTTGTTTACATTGTATTAAAACAGTTAATAAATGTGATATGATGATGATATAACGGTGAATTGATACTCATTTACAGGAGTACCTGACCATCCTGATTGTGTCATGCTAAGCACGGCCAGTAGCACTTCGCTCCAGGTTCGATTTGAAGAACCTCTCAACGCTAACGGTGCTGCTGTCACCAGATATAAAAGTAAGCTTCTCCGGCTCTTATTTCATATTAAGTTACTCCTTACTATTACAAAGGATATTCCTGCAAACTTCTAAATAGTCTTTCATGCCAGACACCTGCATTCACTGTTAAGGGCATGTACTTATACAATATGTTTTGTACAACGGTTAGTTGTCATGTGACACAAATGGAGCCAATTTGCTTACCAAGTGGGACAAAGCTGTTCCAGTTTTGTCTGATCAGGATTGTTACCTAATCACTTAATGTGGTGCTTATATAGCGCTTTGTACCAAGTATTTAAAGCGCTTCACAATTAGTACCCTGTTCATCAAGCTATGAGACCATTGATTCTGTATCAGGTCAAGATCAGCCAAATTGGGTCTCACATATCCTCAGAGGTACCTAAAGCTGGATTGAGAGAGGCATTTGTAGTAAATTGTCTTGCCCAAGAACACAAGGGCCATGCTGCAGGGTTCGAACCCAGGTACCATGGCACATGAGTCGAACACTGTAACCATTGGACCACGGCACTTGTGAAAAAAGTCAAATGTAGTTACGCCATGTCTGAGAGTCTAGTTGATCTTTGAAAAAATGTATCTCATTCAAACTTGTAATAAAAACGTAGAAAAGAAAACATGTGCATACTTTCTTTATGTTTCCCGTTTTCTTGATTTTTTCTCAAATTAATTGTTTGTTTGTTTGTTTTCCAGTTGAGTGGAGTTGTTCGGAGGATTTGTGCCCTCTTGCTGGGGAGCACATTCTGTATGATGTGCGGTATCCATCTTACAGAATACATGGGCTCAGACAGGTACATAGGTCTCAATCATTACATTGTCAGAGAGGCAAGCGTGTAATGTTCCTGATGGCATTCAATAAAGTTACTCTGTCTCTATCTATCTCTATCACTAACTCTCAGATCTCAGCTAACCATGTTAGTATGTAATGCCTTTCTGGAAATGTGTTTTTGGTTTTGTATATATTCATGTGGGGATTTATGTGGTTACTTGACTTGATTTGTTATTTGCATTACAAAAAATGTAACTTCTAAACCCAAGTAAGCATTTCTGGAGGACGCTTGTATGTTCTGCAGATGACAAGTTTTACTTTGTAGAAGTGAACATTTTCAGCAATGTTATATACATGCATAGAACTTGGAAGATTTATAACACTGAAAAAAATGAATCTCACGAAAGTTTCGGCAAATACCATATTTCCTAAAACTTTTGACTAGAACTGAATGTAGTTTTTATCATTGAGAACTGGGTGTATACTTCATGCACATTGCACCAACCGTACACTTTCTCTTGGCTAATGAGTGTGTCTTCTGTACTGTTACAGGGCATTAAGTACTACGTTAGAGTATCCGCTTTCAACATGAAGGGTTTTGGGCCATCACAAACACCCACCCCACCTTTTGCAATACCATCAAGTAAGTGCCATATCTCTGTGCATTTTGGATACTCAAACCGGTGGCTAACTTTGGACTATTGAGAAGTAGAGGCTGGCCATATGACCAACTCTGCCCAGACATATGGAATTAAGACTTCCATTTGGTGTTTATGAGGTTGCATGTTCAAGTTACATCAGTCAAATTATTTCTGAATTAAACCTTCTGTTGATAACAATTAAACCCAATCATTTTATTGGAATGTTTTGTTCGAATTTTCATAATGGTGATGAAGAATTAATGTTTCAAGATTATATGCCTTAAATTAATCCCTTATCAAATTTACTCAGCTTTATGATGTTGTGCATATGTATGTTTTTTTCTTGTAATGATTATATATTCTTGATACCCAGACTAAAAATATTCAACTGTTACACATTCATGTTCATTGCATCAGAACAAATTTGCACTTGGCTGAGAGCATTTTGTGCATTTTTTCTGCTTTCATCCACAAGGCCCTATTCTCAGTCACTGTCCCAATTCCAAGGTAGGTTACTCATTGATTCGGCTTCTATTCTCATGGCTATCTGACACGCTTTATTGATTCTCTCTCTCTCTCTCTATCGTCCATCCCCCCCCCCAACCCAGGCTGGAGGGACATGCATGGCAATAAGTCGCGTTTCAGCGGTCGTCTCAACATGATCGACGACTTGTTCCAGCAGGTCCGAGACACCAGACCCACCGACTCGGGTGAAATCAAAAGTGAGTCTCTCTCGTGGTCCCTGTGGTTTGGCATTGCACTGACCAGGGAGGCCAATAAATGGCATAAAGTGTCCCCAAATTAAATTAGGTTGAACTACCATGGAAATCTGACCTGGTCATGTACCAGTTTCCACTGTCTAAAAACAAAAGATCAATTTTTCCAGATATAATTCTCAGATGTGTTGATGGTGGATTGGCTGGTTTATTGAATTTATTTTGGTGTGTTATTTGTTGTTATATCTTTTTTTTGTAGTTTTTAATACATTTACTGAACTGAATGTAGTTTCCATCAATGGAAATTGAAATTTGTGCCCCCAACAAGAATGTATTATTCAGTCGTAATGACTCAAGATTGCATGATTATTTATAATTTTTTTTTTAAACTTGCATAGAAAATATAAAAACAATGGATGATTATTTTTAAAGGCTGAAATGGCTGTAAATAGTGCATGCATATTCAGTTTAGTCCATACTGTACACATGTAGTTACCTCAACCTGCAGGTCTCTCTTACATGTCAGCACTTGTGAAGGGAGAAGTGTAGAGCCTTGTAATGAAAGAATAAGAAGATAAGGGATTTTTTTTTGGAATAATTTTGATTTCAGGAAGTTCACCTCGAGCATCTCCAAACCAGGTGCGACGGACAGTGAAAAAAAGCCTGAAGAATTTCTTCCAGTCAGCCCCAAAGTTTCAGAAACATTTAAAAAGGTGAGGATTTGGCTCTACAGTTTTGGTTTATTTACCCCTTCAGTCACTGTACGACCCCAAACCGCCCAGCACCCGAAACCCCCCAGCAACCCAAACAGCCCAGCACCCGAAACCCCCCAGCAACCCAAACCGCCCAGCACCCGAAACCCCCCAGCAACCCAAACCGCCCAGCACCCGAAACCCCCCAGCAACCCAAACCACCCAGCACCCGAAACCCCCCAGCACCCCAAACATCGGTGAATAAACACAGTGTAATACCGGTACATGTAGGATGGGTACTTTTGTGTTAATCAGACATTTCTTAAATAGGCAGAACATATTGAAGGGGTATTATAATAAAAGGTTTAACTTTTGGTACAGTGAAACTAGGTGATAAGGGAGTGTTATATTTTTTTCCGAGGTGAAGCTGAGTGTAAAGAGTATACTCCATAAATTGCATTGAGAGGCTAATTATATTACAATACTTGAAGTGTCAATTAGGTTGACCAATCAAATTGATAGATAAGATTGCTAAATCATGAATATGCATGACCTGACAATTGTGCTGTGTCTATTTTCCATCCAAGTCTTGGCTTTACATTTGATATTACCAGTCCATTGTTAACTTAATGTACTTTTAATTGGCTTGGGTAATGCTTGATATGACGTGACACAGGGGTGGTCTTTTTATGTGCTGAGCTTAATTGAGGATTGGTTTGGAAACATTTATTTCAATGATGTCATTCATTACAATTATGTACAATCATGTATAAATTAAGAAAGGTCAGTAGTAATATATATGACAGTTATGTACACAGTAATTACTAATAAGTGTAATATTAAATGACAACAGTTAGGAATAAGGTTAAGCAGACGCTTTTGTGCCCTTACCTATGGACAGACAAACAACCAAAGTACTGTAACAAGGGACAAACAAAACACAAAGGTAGACAGACAGGACAAGTGTGTGAGACAAGGCCTAAATATTAATGCACATATAACATTTCAATTTATGAATATGATTCAATAAAATGAGTTTTTAATTTTTTGACAAAGACAGATAGTGAGGGTAACAGTTTAAGAGAGTCATCTAAACTGTTCCAGTACAAGGTGCCTTGATGAATCACACTGTATTTTGACATTGACGTTCTGTTAAATTGGACAAACAAATTTCCCTTAGCACTACTTCGGGTGTTATAACATTAGATGCTAAGGTAAAACAAGAATCAAAACAGGACGGGAGTGGATTATGCTTAAATTTAAACATTAATTTTCCTAGATTAAGGTAATATAAGTCATTACATTGTAATATATTTAATTTAGCAAATAACGGAGCAGAATGATCACGATAGCCAGCATTTGAAATTACACGAACTGCTTGCTTCTGTAAAGTATTAATTTGTTACACTTAGATGGCAAACTGCCCCAGGTCAAGATTGAGTAATTTAAGTATGGTAAAACAAATGAATTATACAATGTTAATAAAATCTTACTCGGAAGATAATATTTGAAACGATTCATTATTCCAACGTTCTTTGATATTTTTGTCGCTACTTCATCAATATGATGTTTCCAAGGGGCGCAGCTGTGAGATGCAGGATGTGCATTTGTCAGGTGTAGTTGCGCTTCAATGTGACAGTGTAAGGGTGGCATATTTCTCAGGAAATGGGTGTATTTAATGGAGGATGAGTCTGTCGTTCACAGTGGTGTAAATGGGGCCCAAATTTAAGGGGTTCCTTATTTTCTGGAGGGCACTCATGATCAATGGATGATTAAAAAGTTTGTTATCTCCCAAATTCTGATTTAGGGGGGGGGGGGGCTTACAGGCCTCAAGCGGGAGTTCAAGCGGGAGTGCTTGGCCACCCCCCCTTCGTATTCAGGCCATTGGCCATCTGCATTTTATTATAGTGCCTTGTATTGTAATGTTTTTGTTTTCAGAGGAGTGTATCTTGCCTCGGTGATGTACAATGATGATAAGGTGCTGGTAACCAACGAGGATCAGCTTCCTATTGTAGAAGTGGATGAGACTTTCTCCAGTAGTATCCATCAAGACTTCCTATGGTTCCTGAAGGTTAGCCTCCCCATTCTTTATTATCATTCCTCTTTGTGTGCTTAAACTCCCACTAAATCTCACAGGCATTGTTTTCAAGTTTGAGAGTCTCAAACACTCTTTTCCAAGACTTATCCAGGGTCCCGAGGGAGAACAGTTCTTAGATAACTGATGGGGCTTCTCTGGTTGAATAAAATGTCCGTCAATCAATCATTCAATCCTCTTAGAACAAGACACAGTCCATGGATGTTCCTAAGTAGGTATTGAGTTACGTTTTCAAATACATGTAACGGATATTTTATATCCTGTTCGCCGAATCCATTTTTCCCCCAACACTAACCAGTGAACATTCATGATGTCCTTTGTTACTAGGCTAGTTTATAATGCTTTCACTGTTGGTGAAAGTACGTATCACATAAATGTAGAACTATTTACTGCAGCAAATTAGGATTAAAATGTATAGAATTGTAGATATTAAATTTGTGGTCGTCTTTTTCTCCTGGAGTTACGAAGATAACTTGTAGGTGAAGTTTCAGTTTTTATAATCTGTATCATATGAATAGATTTCTCAATTGACTAACTTATTCCTTCACCCCTCTGCTTCTCCAGGTTGCAGGGACCTGGGAGGATGTTGACCTCCTACGATCAGACTTAGAGAGGACCAGTGGTTCCTCCCCGGCTATTCTCTTCCGTGCTCGCTTGCTCCAGGCTGCCTCTCTCCTTCAGTCTGCCTTGGGTACCCAGGACCTCGGCCAGGTATTCTATGAGCCTATGCGAGACAAGCATGGTATCATCATCATTACCATCATCAACCAAATCAGGGTAGGTCTCTAGAAACATTCCAAGCTACTTAGTAGCTGCTTCTGTAAGGTCATTGCACAGTTACAAATCCCTGTGATTGTCACATTACTTATTAGAATACAAACATGTACTCAGCAGTTTCAGTATATGCAGCCACTCACATGTAGAGTTACTTTTGGAACTACTACGGTATGGAGCTACTTTTCAAATAAAACCTTTTCCTTTCTAAAACTTATTATTAATGACTAACTTAGATTTGAGCCATATTTGGCTTTGCATCCTGCATCAAAAATGTATCGAGTGGCAGAAATTTATTTTATATTTTTGAAATACGTTATAGCTCTGTAAGGCAAAAAAAAAAAAAATAAGTCGGTCTCTGGTCAGCGCGCGTGTCGATTTTAACCAATGTTCCGCGGTAGCTCCAACAGCTGCACCTCCTCAATTTTTTTTACCAAAGAGCACCAAGGAATGGGAAATTGCACCACGGCAAATGATCGAGAGCACCAAAGCAAATTATGAAGGACACCAATGTACATGAGGACACCAAAAAAGCAAAATAGTACCCCACCTTGTCTACGTCTGTACAATCCAAGCTTGAAAAAAAAAAAAAAGCCGCGTCGCCGCGTCAATTCCGGAACTTTGGTCTGACCAGAGAACGAATATTTTTTTTTTTGGCCTAACATTGATAATTTATTCAGCAGAGAAAGATGTAAACTTAGCGAGTGGCTTCTTTGTTTACAGGACCAACGGGTAATTCAGACGACATCGTCTCTTAAATGGACCAACATAAATCGCATACAGAAACGGAAGTCAATCAACATGGACAACCCTTCAGCTGCCGAGATGCTGCTAGCCTCATTACATGTAAGTTGTCTAGCTTATCTCGTGCCTCCTGATTTAGATCTAATTCCCTCCTTAATTTTTCCATCTAGCTTTTTCTGATCACTCTTAGGTTTCGATTACAACAAAGTTTAGCCCTGGTGATTGCTTCAACTTGACCTTATTGCAACACCTTTAAATCTTGATCTCTTGCCATCAGGACCCCTGTGGTGCTGTCAGACTGTCTTTGAAAAAGTCTGCATTCATTTGATACTGAGCACAAATGCTTGGCTAAACCTGTTTGTTGAAATCAAGCTTCAAGTGTTTAACGAGAACTTAAAGTTCCTCTTATTCATGAGGGGTCTGTAATTTTCTGTAATCTTGAGTAGTTTTAGCACTGTCATACTTTCTGGAAAGTTATATATCTTTGTTGACTTCTGCCATTTTCACCATATTCTTTGGGAATGTCTGGGAATGATTTACCTTAACCTGAAGTTAACATCCATCATCATTTTTTGGCCATGCAGGAGAAGATCTTATACCATCAAGTGAGCGGCATCAAACTGACCAAGGGTCTGTATATAGGCTTCCTGAAGCTGAGGAGTTCAGTGGATACGATACGGGTTCAGGTCCCAGAGAAGCTGCCTAGTGTGTTACCTCACATCAAGCTGAGAGACAATCCCAATGTATCACAGGAAGAGTGGGAGTGGCTTCATACACTGGATAATTGCCAGGTGGGTGTGGTCAATTCTACAATTGAAATAAAGCGAACAATGAGCAGTGTTGTCGGTGAATCCACAAGTAATTCAACTGTTGGCTCTGTGCACAAGTACCCCCTCAACGGGTACAGAGGGAGAGTTAGGGGAGACCACTGGGAGAGACATACGAACGCAATGCCGATGGTACGTGATGCTCATGCGAAGGCGCTGTGGCTTTGTGCACATTCAGAATACTTCAAGCCATATGCTTGCAAACCAGTACGCACACGCAATGTGTCCCGGCCACTGGGCTCTCAAAAGCGTCGTCTACCATTTGTGCATAGAATCCATAAGGAAGTATGCTGTAATCAGCCCACAGCACCAGTATTCACCAGTATTAATGCTGAAGGCACTATTATTTACACTCATAAAGTATTCCAAAGACTCCATTCCTGGGAATATAAAGCTCATGAGTAATGCCACACAAAGCCTTATTTACAGCACAATCTGTCCTCACAGGTACCCATTAACTCCCACGTTGAGGGTAGTAGTGAGTGACTAAGTGTCTTGCCCCTGCACATATTCACTACAATCCCACATATGCAGGCTTGACTTGAACCCTTCTACAGGCTTGACTGAACCCTCAACCCGTTTAACCTTTACAGATCCTGAGTTCAGTCTTATATAAGACCACAAGGTAGTGGTACTCCACCACCTTTCGAGCCAATATTTGCCAGTGAATTGACTATCTTGCAGCTGTTTTGACTCTTGTTGATATATACTGCCAATGAAAATATAGATCAGTAACAAATGAAAGAGTACACAGCTCTGCTTGTGCCATTGTTTAAACCTTTGACATTTATTATGTGTCATTTGTGTCATTTTCTCCTTCAGTCCAAGAGAAATCCCACCAAGATCCAGGAGGAATTTCAGCATCTCTTGGCAGCGGGGACAAGAAAACTGCTGGTCAAGATGGGAGTAACGGAGGAGGAATCACTGACGTATAGACTGTGTGACCTGGAGGTCATCGAGATGAATGAGCAGGTCAGTACATTCAAACTGCCTTTGGTTTTCTTTTTCACACTTACCTCTCCTATCCTTCACAATCCAACAGAGGGTTTAGGAGGATTTGCGGAAATTATGTGGATAAGGATGATTCAAAAAGTTTCCTTGTAAAACTTCTCAGAGAGTTTGAATTGAAGTGGTTCATTAGGATATCAGCCCAGTGTTTGCAAAATTGTGAATTTGTAACAACACGTCAAGTTTTCGTACTGCAAATTTTCGTAACTGCAAAAGTGAAACACATTTCAAAGACGGCAAATTTTGTAGGGAATGTTTCATGACGTCAAACTGGCTTCGCCTTTGCATTCGTGTGAAGTATGAACCGGCCTTGTCAGATTGTTGAGGTTATATATGTACAGTCAGTTGCCATGTTTGACACTCACTTGGCCCTTTTTTGTAACTGAATTGCACACAGGTGTCTGTGGTGCTACTGTTCCCTCCATCGGGTAGTGTGTGTCTGGGCCCTGGCACATCAGATGAGTGGATGGTCAGTAAAGACTATATATCCATCCCTGTACCTGTCTTTGAAATGGGTGAGTAGCAGTCAACAAAAAGAACTCCAATGGAAATACATGCCATTCATACACTTTACATTGTTGCTGTTAGAAAAATAGAAACCTCCAAACATAGCTTTTGTTTAACTTTAATTACACTTTATCTGCAAAAATACCCTTCTGGTTTTTGAACATTTTTAAGGACAAAAGACAGACAAAGTAATTTTGTGGTGTTGTATTTTGACACATAGCATCTGAACTTTAGTATTTAGAAGCAATCAGTTTAGGCATCGGTGGGATTCGAACTTGGGTCGCAGATGTGGAAGATAAAAAACACCACTGCGCCAATGTTTAGGATTTGTAGGTACCCTCTCACTATTTATTCAAATTTTTATTTCTGAACATTGTTTTGGTCATAGTTCACATGACGACGTACCAGGCTGAGTTCATCCGTCGTTTCACCCGTCTGTCTTCCATCCTTGAGATCGACTCACTCATCGCTCAGCAGACTCTGAGAGAAGCCTTCTCATCCAATGAGGTCAATGATGCTAAGCAGAGACAGCAGCAAGTGCTTGACTACCAACAGGTCAGTCCTGCTTAGATTTTCTTATGGTATTTAATCTTGCAGTCCCCGTACCATCTCAAGACGCCCTGCCTATTACTCCTTACCCCATCCCCAAACCACCGTTGCACCCTTTGGTTTGATTATTTCATCAAGGAGTAAATACAGTGAAGGAGATTAGTTAACAAGTGCTAATGCAAAAATTAACTTATAACAATCAGAATGTCTTCACCAATTTCTTCAGTCTGTTTTCAAGGCACTTTTACAACATAGTTATGGACTGTGTGGCTTTGTTTTTTAAGAAAGGGCCGAAGTAAACTTTTGATAAGCTGATTCTTTTGTTTTAACTTTCGGCCTTTATGAATAAAAATTGCTTATTTATAAAGCTGTGATTGAGCTCTATCATGAACTCTTTGCATTACCTCCATGTGATCTCTACATTAATTACATTTATAATCTTTGATGTTGACATTCCAAATTCTAAATTTGTATACAATTCCAAATTATTTGCTTCTTGTAGTTGAAAGGCTCACATCAAATGACAGTGTACATGTCACCCAAGGCGCTTAACACTTCCACAAATTGTGAATAGCTTGTTATAATTTGTGTTCTCAACCCCCAGGAACTAGAGACAACATGGAAAGGGATGCGATGGATCATGGATGTGCTGCAGTATGCACGAGACAAGCAGCTCAGAGGTGGCGTGCCCCTCTCGGTCCTCTATGCACCCCCGCCATCACCAGTAGACTCTCCCATGGATGTCATCAATGATATGGAGACCATTTTTGATGGTGAGGCTACTGAACAATTTGAATATGTTACACCTGACCAACTTTGTGAAAATTCAGTCAGAGGTTGTCCCAGTGTGTTGCCTCATAGCCCATCTAAAGTGGAAACATTCAAACGTTATTTGTTGATTCATTTCATCTTTGAATAGTAGTTTCAAATTTACGTTCAAAGTTGATGTAGTTTTATATTGATTGGGAAAATTAAGCTTCCAACTTTAGTATACTTATACAAGCTTTTTATGTTTAATCCCAAATGTAAAGCTTCCAGTTTGTTCATTACTATATGAAGTTTGTTTTATTTTTTTAATGAAGTAAACAACTCAAGTTTGTTTCAAAGTCGGAATTGATCTCATATTTCATACAACTGTTTCAAATCATCTTAACTTAAAAAAAAAATGAAGAAAATAAAATCTTTTCCTATTGGAAACACACTTTCCCTAAATAGGACATTTTGGGTACGGCTAGTGTTATGATATGATGAGAACATCCAAAGCAGCAGGAACATTATGATTAAACCATTGTGTGCTTTCATCATGTTACTTTCGGAAACAGACAGGTGCAGCCTTCAGATCCCTGACAATGCCCAGACTCAGCCCATACAATCCCTGAACCTTAGCAAGGACGGCAAACCATCCACTGGTATCCTGAGAGTCTTCCCTGATTATAACTCTGGTCTCGCTAAAGGAACCAGTATAAAGGTAGGCAGGCTTGTTAACCCTCCTCCTCCCCCCTCCCCCTATTTCCATCCAGTATAACTTGTGACTGGACTAAATTGACTTATGATTTACTTGTGATCGGACTTGTAAACTGACTTGTGATCGGACTTGTGAATTGACTTGTGATTGAATTAGGTTGTGATGTTTCACAAGTAACTGGACTACAAGAATGATTTTGTCCTAGGTGTGTTGGAAGAAGCTTCTGTATAAAACTGCCCGCTCAATTTCTCTATTGTCGTGTCACTCACTTGCAGTTGCATGTCACGAGTAAGACAACATGTCGTGAGATTGTCAACCTTGTCATTCAGCAGCTAAACAAGGCAGTGGAGTCCCACGGTCTGGACTCGCCGCTCTATCTTGAGGATCAATGGAGTGAATTCTGCCTGGTAGCCATCATTAGTAATAAGGAGTACCAGCTGAGGGACGACCACTGTCCATTACAGCTGCAGAACCCTTGGACCAAAGGCCACCTCTATGTGCGAACCAAAGACAACGGTAGTAATTTATTAAGCACTGGACCGTCCACAGCGGTATAAACTCAGGCTAGACTTAAAAGAACAGAGACTGGAATAACCTGGCAGACAAAAAAAGGGGCTAATTTCATGGATCTGCTTAACAGTTAGCAGGAAAGTTGTCCTTATTATAGCCCCCCAAAATGGGCTGAAGTTTAGCAGTTTTGTACAGCATGGGGAACATCTCTGACACTTAAATTTTAAAACTGCCGCTATCACTGCCTGGTTCATTAGGGATACAGTTTTGAAATACCTTCACGTCTGCCAAGTCTGCTCAGTATGTAAAAAGCTGTGAAGTAAATTCAAGTGATGTTTTCACACAAAAGAAAAATAATCAGTGAAAATTACAACCACACATGGTTGATAATATATTATAAGAAATGATAATATATTATAAGAAATGGTGATTGTGTGGTGTTAAATCAAGCCTTCCTTGATATACTATAGATAGAAATCTTTATAAGGTTTAGAGTGTGCAATATTTACCAGAATACCTGCCCACTTAACGTTACCATTTTTATCAAAAGAAAGATGTTTTTTTTATTGTACAGCTTTCATAGTTGAAATAATTCTCTTTTCCCATATCTTGATTCTGACTTGCTTCCTTGACTTAATAGATCATGTGATCCAATCTGAAGTCTCTAGATGACCTTGTTTCTGAAGTTTTCTACAGTTTCTTGAAATATATCGTCAGTTCATTCTATATAGCCAAAATATGGTACCTTAGGGAGACATTAATATTCCCATGCAAAAATAAAAGTCTTCTTAAAAGTTGTTTTGTAAATAACTCTATTTGTAAATACTTCCTCCCCAAACCTTATAATTATACTATTCTTGACCTAAGGAATCATTTTAGGCAACTTGCGATGGCAAAATTGGTTCTAGAAATGGTAGTTAAATTATGTCTCCCTAATGACCAATGTTGACCGTTTTGTAAAATAATTTACTTGAGAGTGTGTCCCTGAGGTACCATTGGTTGTTGTTTCAGGAAGGAAGTTGACAATCATCCTGTGCATAGTTTTAGCTTTACCTGCTTATAAAGCAAAGTGGTCTGGACAAATACTCAAAAAGGCAAGAAATCCAGGTGCTGGAAATAGAAGCCTTTTCGTCTATTGGGAAACTTTTTGGGGTCGGTGTACTTTTCATTTCAAATAATTACATGTAAGTGTGCTTGATAGGTAACATGGTACTGTATGCATATATATAGTTTTTGCTAATCGGGTTGACCATAAGAACTGATACATATTGTTACTGGTTCATTTCAAGATGAATTTGTGTGCCAATAGTACAACCCCAGGGATCATATTACATACTTTTTGAAGTCAAGAAGGATTGTACAGGTTAACCTTTACTTTATGAAAAATGGGACTCGAGACGGACTGGGGTCTGAGTCACGAGTCATACAACTCTGATTATAACACTTTAACAACAGACTGTCTCATGATTTTGCCTCAGGAAAATAGAACTCTGGAACATATCACCGGGGGAAGCTAGTTTTAATTAACCACTTAAAGCAGTCAATAATTGCATTCTAATATTAGGTCAATATTGATTACCTGAACAAACATCCAGTGTTTAATTTGCTTGTGGGCCCAAGCGAGAAGCAAAGTGCAATAGTGCAATAGTGCTAGCTATTTATGCTTTAACCACCTGTGGGTGACATATTATAGATTTACTTAAAGTAGAGCTTTGTCTAAATTAATTGGATATGGCTGGCAAGAACCAAATGCCTTTGGAAAAGCGCACATGTTATTGGCAGCCATATGCAGCGCAACAAAATTGGTCTGGTCACAAACCTTTTTGAGGTCCAAATCTGTAATGCACTCTTAGTCCATACAAGGTAAAACTTCAATCCTTTTTTGTACTGAGGTACTAAGTAGCTTCCTCAGATGTGTCACAAAATGAAATAAATATTCATGTTTAACTTATATCTTTATTTAAAGTAGTCGCCGTGCAGTAACAACCAAAAATCGCCAGTCAAAAATGTACTTCAGTTCAAATGCTCGGCTTCATTTCCAAGATACTTTATGCTGCCATAGACTGGTATGAATTTAAAATCAAACTGTGTGTGCTTATATTTGCAGTCATACTACTTCCATGGTGAAACAATTATTTATTAATTTGATCAATTTCGATCTCGATTTGTTCTCCCTTAATTTGTGTCTGTCATGTTGGTGAATCTTTGAGTATAAAGAAACAGAGAGAAAAGTCCCTCCTTAATTTATTTTGAATCATCCCAAAAATACATAAATCCTGTTTGTATTATTATCGATAGATTATTTCAGGGTCATGTTCCCAACAATCAATTCATTGACCGGAAGTACATAGCAATCATTAACATCCCTCAGTAAACAGTGCAATGACACTAACATTTAAGTAACCTTGGTGAAAGATTTTTGTCAGGCAATGCCAAGGTTTTCCAGCAACCATTGTATTTTTTTAAAGGGATCGTGTAGTGGAAATTAGTGCACTTTGTTGATATGTTGTTGCCAAAGTTTGCTAAGGAAGCTTATCAGGTTCTGTAAAGAATGTTAACAAAAAAGTGCATTTGTTTGTGCTTCCTTTAAACTTCTGAATCCCCCCACTTCTGAAAAGTGTGCTCCTCTCAGTTCTTATTTAGAAGTCTAATTTTCAGGGTCCAGAGAGTTAAATAATGTGACTTTTTAGAAGAAATAAGTAAACATGGGTTATACAGAACTAAAGTAAGCTGTACTGACATGACTGAGGGAATTTACATTCGTGATACGAAGTTCCTTCCTTTTTGGGTGGAAATTGTGTTCCCATTGTAACAATAATTATGTAATGTATTGTAATATTTAATATATTGTAAAGTGTAAATTCATGTACCAAGAGAAAGTTGTATCATAGAATGTAAATAAAAGACTACCAGAGTTTGTTTTAAGCACCTCCGACAAGAATTGTACAGATGGTATTTATTAGAGAAGCACATGACAAAATTCAATAAAAGTAATGATTTGTGTGCGATTTTATAAGAAGGAAATCTGTGACGAGTATTGTGTATTATGTGTTGAAATGTAACGTTTTTATTTGTTAGGTTATATTTTTTTGTGAACGTTAATCACACTATAGCAAGAAATTCTACCCCCTCATATCAAAAGCTTTTCAATTTGCGGGTTGGTTGGCCGGGAAGGGACAAGGTTTGTCTGTCCCATTTCTGTACATTTGATATCGCAGTGTTCTCTAATTTATTCTGCCACACACACTTCATCTTTGTTGGTGCTGATTTAATAGACTGGTCCGGGTTATTCCAAACAGAAATTCCACAGTAAAAGGGCTGTGTCTGAGGCAATCGGTTTTCAACTTTGGAACCACCAGTGAGCTCATAGCATGTCGCGTGTTATAGCTATGAAGCAGGTTTATTTGAACGAAATCTTTTGTCAAAATATAGGCAGGACAAATCGTTGCTTTAAAGGCATCCATTTAAGATCACGAAATAATTCGTTCGACGGGGTGTAGAAATTCTTACTCGAGACAATTCTTGCAGCCCGTTTCTTAAGTTTCTCAAGTTTGCTGGTTTGCATTCGGAATCTGTTTTACCAAATCTGGGCACAGTAATCAAAGTGAGGTTGAACAAATGAATTGTAAAGGAGCTTCAGGCACTCCAAAAGGAACATATGGTTTGACCCTTCGAAGCATACCTATCTTCGATTGGACAGTTTTACAAACCTCATCAAACCTAATTCCGAACATGTAAGTTATCCGCGTCAACTAATAGAGGCACTTTAGCAACCTTAACTCGTTTTTTAACAAAATATAGTAGCGATCACATTAAAATTATCAATACGATTTATTTTAGCCTTGGAACCAATTAACATAACTTTTATTTGATCCGTGGGTGTTTGTTGGGGTGGAAGGGGCACCGGGGCAAAAATACTGTTCAAAAGTGGGGACCCTTCAATTTCATGAAGCGCGTCTAGTTCACGCTGACAGGAATTTCATGCACTAGCCTATATTAGTGAACCACACGTGACCGTGTTTCAGCCAACCAGGACGAAGAACCAGCAAGAGGTGTGTTATAAAACAACCTATGGGGACTTGGCATAATTAGGAGACAGAACGTCTGGAAAATCAAAACTTCAAACAAACAAAACTACTGAAAACGACTAGTGTATAGTGAGTGGATTTCAGTAATGAAATGCATGCTTCATGTTGACAGTGAGACAGGGTGTTTTTATGATGAGATGGAAGCGCATTATTTCCAGCTTTATTGCACTCCTGTACATTTTGAAGATCTGTCTCCCAGA